>JAABLK010000452.1:0-27260 GCA_012295415.1 Phytophthora chlamydospora
GAGGCCCGCGCGAAGACGTCGCTGGCCGCGGCGCTCAGCGCGCTGCTACGGCGCCCGTGCGAGGTGGGCGGCAGCATCGAGGGCGATCCCGATCTCTGCTTTGAGTGATTTCAAATATGGCTCCGTGAGAAGATTGGCGAGAAGTCTTTTTTGTAAGATACACAGATATGGCCAGCGAAACTCAAGCTACAAGAAGGCTGCTTAGATGCTAGTTGCCAGCGGTGAAGTGAAGCTCGTGGGTTGAATGAAGGGTGTGCCAAGCTTGCTCGGCATCGCTGTGTTGGGCATATCAGAGAAAGTGGAGCACTGCTTGAGTGTCCGCGGCAAAACTCGTTCGACTCAAAACTCGGGTTCCGCCATTGAGAGCGCAAGGGAAAAAAGAACGACACACAAAAGTCTGGAAGGCACAATACTTGTTGAGTTTGTAGGTCTCCTGGCAAGACAAAACAATCGTGTCGCGTTGTGGTCATCGACACCGGCGTTGCTAACCTGGCCTAAGGGCATTCTTGTAACGTTGAAGCCTCTGAAATCTATTCACTGGTGCAGCATTGTCGATTTTGCATGACCGAAAAAGTGCAGTATAAGACAACAAGATTCCAGCGGAATGACTTGACCTTTTCAAAGCTAAGATTGTTTTTGTGGTTATGCATAGCTAAACCAATGCCAAACTATTCTTTATTTGTGGTTAGGAACGCAGCGGAACGCGGAATTCTGCAAGTCCCTTCTTCTTCTTGAAAAAAAAATGCTCAAAGACAACGTTAATAAGTTAGGTTAAATGTTAGTATAATTTTAGTGCATCACAAGATGGCTTCGGGTCCGCCGTGGTTGGACGAGTGAAAGCCCGGCAGCTCGAGATCTCGCGCGAGCGATTTGAGCCACAGCGTCGTCTTGCCGCCGGCATCGCCGCTGATGGAGCCCGTCTCTACAAGCGGCCATTACATGCCTTCTCGGCCTGACGATCTGCCTTCGCTGGACCATCGCACGCAGAGGGCCCAACGCGATCTCTTAACTTCTCGCCGCCCCCGGCTTGTCTTCTGCTTGTCCAGGTGTACTCGTTGCCGCCTTTTTCACGCTGCGGCATTGCCGCTACAGTTCCGAGCCGGGATCGCCTGGGCACACATATCGTTTTGCCAAGAGTTAGTGCAGGATGGGACCTCCAGCTGTTGACCTTGTTTTTGTATGGGAGTGTGGTGTATAGTTGGTGTAGCGCCCTCCGACTACTAGAAAAGAGTTCAGAGTTCGGCATTCCCTCTTTACCTACTGGCCGAACGGGATCGATCGATGCGCGGGCTGCAGCGCTGTCACTTGGTGCTGCCGCTGGTGCTCCTGCTAGCGGCGGCGGTGCCGGGCGCCGTCGCCTTCAATTCCAGCAGCGAACAGACCGGGACCGACGTCTCACACACCTCCACAGCCTCAGGGACGAGCTTCGACGCCACGACGACCAACTTCGCCGCAGATGATGACGACGACTCCAAGGCGACGCTGCTGCAGCGGCAACTAGCGGCGCTGCGGGTGTGCGGCTGGCTGTCGATGGTGCTTTACGTGGCGCTGTCGCTCGCCGTGGCGTGGCGCACGTCGCTGCACTTCCTGCACTCGAGCCGCGGCGCCAAGAAGGTCTTCCACGTGACACTGCTGGTGTCCACGCTGCTGCAGCTGCCCGAGGCCGTCGAGTGGATCTGGTACCCGACATCGCAGAAATGGGAGGCCATGTACGTCTGCCGCCTCTACTCGCTGTTGCTGCTGTCCTTCTGCAAGTCGTATCTGGCCATCTGCTGGGCCGGCGTCGTCTCGGCCGGCCAGCGCCTGGCGCGAAGGCGCATGGCCAAACTCGTCACGGTGCTTAACGCGCTGCTGGTGCTCTGGGGCGTGCTCGTGCCCATCCTGCTCTCTAGTTACAGCGACAACGTGTACGGCCAGTACAGCTTTATGAGCAGCACGCTGCGCGGCGTGCTGACCTACTCGGGTGTCGTCGTCGTGCTGACCTATGGCGTGTTACTGGGCTATCAGGGCTTCCGACTGCGCCGTCGCCTGGTGCTCGCGCGGGGCACCGTGCCCGCTGGAAGCGTGGAGAAGTCGCTCAACCAGCTCATGCTCGCGATCTTCATTTTCATCGTGTCGGACGTGGTGCGCTTGCTGGCGCTGCTGCTCAACGAGTCGGGCGCCGCGATGCCCATGATCGTGTACCTGATCCTGTACAACATCATCCCCAACATCTTCCCGACCATCTGCATGCTGTACCTCATGAGGAGGATCACGGGCAGGGGCGGCAGCGACGTGGGCGTGAGCCACATGAAGGGGCTCGACGGCAAGCGCCGGCGCGAGGCCACGCTGTCCAAGTACATGACAGAGGCGGACTCGGACGGCAGCAGAGACAGCACAGGCAGTGACAGTGCAGGCCGAGCGTACGACGAGGACGCGATCGTCAGGGCGCAGTGGGAACTGCAAGCCCAGGAGCAGCTTTACCTAGACGAGCAGATCCAGACCGCGAGGGAAGCGCAGGAGTCTCCGAGCTTCTGCTGGCTCCGCGAGTCCACGGAGCTCCGCTGAGCGAGTCTAACAGCTTCAAAATGGACGTCTTAAGTTATTCACCAACCTGTGTTTCCTGCTACACTCCTCCCCAGCTCGACAGCTGAACCTCTTGTGCTCGCAAGAGCGTAAGCTTCTCGCGCAGTCGACGCTGCTGCACGAGTAGTGAGCCTAACTCGTTGAGGCGAACGCCGCAGCGCAGTGCAAGTCGTGGAGGCCCATGCTTGGCAAGTTCCGACTGTTTCGTGCGCCGTATCGACTCGGGAACTTCCAGTGGCAACTCGTACGTAGCCATGGGGACTTCCACCGCCTGTACTGAGCTTGATGAACGGCGTCTCGGAGTTGACGGTCGCGGAGAAGTCTTGTTTACAGCTTCGCTTTCATCACCTGACGACGAGGACGAGGACGCAGAAGAAGACGAAGCCTCTGAGTTGGTCAGCTGTGCCTCAACTGCACCAGCCATTGCAGCAGCAGTCAGGTCTGCCGCTGGCACCGGCACGATAGGAAACGCATTGGTACTTGTGCGCGTAATGACATCTTCAATCCCGAGCTGCGCTCGCCCCAAAACGCGGCGTTGCCTCACGGAAGACAGCATGGGGCTCCCATCACACACTCGGAGAGCTAAGACGTCCCCCAGCGCTGATACTGGTAACTCAAAGCTCTCGTGCCACAAGGGTGAACGACTTTTCTTGCTCACCGACGTGTTGGCCGGTTGTGCGGCCAAAGGTTCCTTTGCCGCAGCTTTGGAGGCGTCCGACGACTTGGAATCGCCTCGTACCGTTCCACCGCCAGCTCCAATCGCCCCCGATTGCACGCTAAACTGCACGAACGAGTGAATGGGCGAGTCAATTGGCAATGGACTCACGCCCTGCACTTCCACGTAAAGCAGACCCACGCTTGTCGTGTCGTCCTCGGCGTCACGAAGCTCCGCGATTCTCTTCTCAAGTGTTAGCATCTGCAGCTGCTGCTGTCTCCATTGGTCCCGAAGTTCTTCAGCAGCGTCTTCCTCGCCCTTATCGCCAGTGACGACGTAGCGTGGCACTCCATTGAGGAAGACGCGGCCTGCAGGCAGCGCCGCCTTGGCACTTGCTGCCAGGTGTGTGCCTAAATGGCCGAGATACTTGCTTTCTAGCGCCGCTTGCTTCACTCTCAACGCCAGGAGGCGACGCTCTCCAACGAGGTCGTGATGATCTTTCAGCGCGTAGGCTATCCAGCCGACGAAAGCGAACAGAGCCCCCGTTGCCACCGCGCGTTGTTCGAACGTCTTGTTGTCCAGGTTGGCATCACTTGAGTCCACCAAGATCATCAGCACGAAGACTGTGGAGTGGGCAACAGCGCCGATCCGCAGAACGTGCAAGTAACCGAGCCACGGGCCAAGAGAAAGCGCTTGAGTCGGAAACGGGCGCTGCGTATCGAAGCACAAACTCTGTGCATCCACGCGTATCTGCAATGCTGCAACCAGCCAGGCTAGTACACAGCTTGGTAGAGGGGCCAAGGGTGCGAACCATGCCACAAACCCTAGAGGCACCAGCACTTGTGCGTAGTCGAAGAGAACTCCCTCGTACGGCGCCAACTCGAGGTCGGTTTCGATGCTTGAGCCCATGGGCGATGAAGTGGACGCCAATAGCATTGCTGTTGGGCCAATTCTTCCACCTTGCACACGCTCTGGCCTGGTTGTCTGCGTCTGCAAGCCACTTCTTCCAACAATCAACCGCCAGGCAGCCCAGCGGAGACCCCACAACGCTATGGCAACGTCCAAGCACAGCATGATCAACAGGAAGCGCGCGGCTTGATCATGACTGGAAACAGTCACTTGAACGTGCTTTGGATACCGACATTGGCCCAGCCTGCAGCGTAGCGGTCGCAGAAACACCAGCCCCCATAAAGCGCTAAAGCAATTGGCACTTTGCAGCACGGCAAACTTGAACGTAAGCTGCGCGTCGTAGTCGCGCTGCAGTCGGTGGTTCTCCCAGTTGGTGAGCGCTCTGCTGCAGCGAGCGAGATGCGGCGTAGCACACTTGCTAATGAGCGCGATGACGCCTAGTGCCACGTCAAATCTCCACGAGGACTCAGTCGAGAGAGCTTGGAAGCGGTTGCTCGCCACCAGTACAGCATTGCCTGCTCCAAGCTCCAACGTCACAGCCACGAGCACTAAAGTCGATACGAAGTGACGGAGAAGCTCTTTCCCCACGGGTGAGTACGGCTCCAAGCGCAGAGTGACGGGGCTGCGTCGCATTTGGCCACGGAACTGAGGTCTAGGCAGTTGCAGCAGTGGGTTGACAGCGTTGTCTCCATCCCTGGGGGTGCCACCAGACCATCGGGCAGCAAGACGCGCCTCATGCAGCTCCCACTTGCGCACAAAGATGCCAAGGAACGCACACGAGCACAAACAGAAGACTGCTTCTGCTTCTCGAGGCCTTGAAGTCTTCGTCGCTACGACTGCAAGCACTAGCGCCAGGAAGCCGAGCGTCCTCAACGCACCAGCGTGGAAACCGGCAAACGCGAAGTCTGAAATCCAAGACAAGTTAGTTTACCAGAGCCCCAAGCACGCGAAAACGGCAGTCTGCACACGTACAGAGTGCGAGTTGCTCGCCAAAGTAGTTCCGCACGTGGAGAAGAGGGCCTGTCGCTGGCTTCTCGTTGTGGAAGTACCGGAACAAGCCGCAAAAGATGCTCCAGATGCTGGGCAAACACCCCCACTGCGCTTGAAGCACGTTTAGAGACGTATCCACGTCGGTTGTTCGGTGTGTGTGTGGACACAGATGATGCTCCAGCAGTCCGCGCTCCAGGAGCGCGTCGCAGTCAAATTCGACGTCGATCAGCGCCTTCGTGAGGCGAATTTTGTCCACCACGCGGAACGGAGACAAGGTGCTGCCGTCCACGTCGCCTCCGCCGTCTCCCTCGTCGTCGATCTGCCGATATACGTAGCGTAGCGCAGCCAGGTCCCGGAACGGGAGATACACCACCCCGTCCTCGACGGTCTTGGAGGCGGAGAAGCGCTGTAGAGCACGCAGCCTTCGAGACCACATGCCGCTGTCCTCGTAGTCGAAGATCTGCGCGTCTTCAGCGTTGATCTTGCCTGCCAGGAAGAGGCGGTAGATCTCCTCCTGCGCTTCACTCTGGTCCCACAGCTTCGTCTCTCCGAGATCAAGAGCGCTGGAAGCTGGCACCCGCACTTTGAGTCGTTCCGCTGTGGCCCTCAGCAGCGCCGGCGACGGCTGGAAGCTCAGCAGGACGCAGCCTCCGCTCTCCGTCCGTGAGCGCACCGTCATTCCTGATAAAGTAGCGAAGCGGGCGATCATCACGTCCCGCACGAGCTCCTGCAGCGCCGAGAAGGGGATCAGATCCTGATTCATAGGCGCGCCAGAGCGGAACTTGGCCTCCCACGCCGCGCGCAGCTCGTCGACGGCGCGCGCCTCCCGTGTGGAGCCTCCGGCCGTCACTCCACGCAGCATCTCGCACACGTCGCCGTAGCTGACGCGCGGGAGCTCCCGAGCCGACGAAACCGGGAACACGAGCGTGTAGTAGAAGGCCTCGCGCGGATACTCGCCGCGCGGATACTCGCCGCGCGGCGAGTCCCCGGGGCTGGCAACGCCCAGCGCCACCGACTCGTACGACATGAAGCGGATCTTCGCAATTGGGCGCCTTCCAAAACCCTCACCAAAGGTCGCGCATAAAAGTTTAATCACGCCGAATTGTTTGGTCCGCACACTTTTTGGTCGGATCAAACAATTCTAATGCGACTCTTAAGCAGTAACCCGATAAAAACGTTGACTGAGCTACACTATACCCCAAGGTCGCGTTCCAGCAACCAGTTTGGTGCGCATTAAACGCATCCGTAAACTAAATAAAATACCGATTAAACTTGACCAAACTTTTTTATGGGGGTTTTGGAAGGCGCCCATTAGATCACCAAAGTGGCAACGGCGTTTCGAGCTCAAGCTTGACCCGACGGGACGCCGACCAAAGGAGGAGGGGAATGCATGTCCTCTCCGCACGAGCCGCAAGCCGGGCCGCTGCAGCCCGAAGAACCGACCGCCTTCCGTCAAAGCACGCGGTGCGTATTGAAGCTGAAGCTGTTCCCGTTCCTGTCCACTGTGACTAACTGAGCGTGTTGTGTTCAGCCCTTTTACTGCGTCGGACGCCCGCGGCGGAGACCTGTTGACCGTCCTCGTGCACTTCGGGAGGCACCTGGATGTTCTTGTCGAAGGGGAAGGAGATGCAGAGCTCGACGGTCCAGACTCCAATGGGGAGAGGCTCAACACGTACGTGGTGGCTGCAGTTGGAGCATTTGCTGGATCACCAGACCGTGTTCAATGCCGCCGAGGAGGCGACCTCCGAGCGCAAGACCCATCGTCGCCAGCTGTAGAAGGCAGAATGCTGTACGAGCAGAAATGCTCGCCGTACGCCGCCACGCGCGTTGTGGAAGGCAGCGCTTCACCGTCGTGGAACGAGATGCTCGCCATCCCATTGCCTGCAGGATGGTTGGAAGCTCCGAAGGAACAGCTCGACCAAGGCGACTTCACAGAAGCACTGCCAGTAGAAGCAAGCACGTCGCTAGCGTTGAAACTCGAGCTAGTGGAGCGTGGGGCCAGCCACCAGGAAGACTTCCTGCTCGCGACGTGCGTGATCCCACTAGCCCAGACCCGATGCCAACTGCAGCAGAGTCGCCTTGCGCTTGCCATCCCACCAAACGACACGTTGGCTCAAGCTTCGCCTGCTTGCATTTACGTGTCCTTGTACGCAATGCCTCGAAGTCGAGTCTCCGGCGCAGGTGCTTTCGAGCAGGTGGAGATCACTGTGGAGTCTTTCACGCCTGTTGTCGTCACTGGAAGCGAAGACGAGGGGCTGCCACTCGAGTGTGCAAGCCTCGCCGCGCTGATCCACCTTCACACGGACGACGGCACCAATTTGTCCATCTCTGATCCAGTGGAGGTCGAGAACCTCTTCACGCACATCCAGGACGGTCAAATGCTCCTCAATGCCGCCACGACAAGCAGCAAGCAACTTGGCCTTACGCCTTCGTCCTCCTCCACCACGGGTAGTGCTTCGGGGATCTACGAGTGGTTCTTCCCGTTTAGCTTTGCCTTGTCAGCTGGGACCAACCAAGACGCTTGTGTCGCTGCTGTGGAGATCGCGCTCTTCAAAGCTTCGTCTGCACCCCAGAAACTCGTTGGTCGTGGTCAACTACAGCTCACGTCACGTGTGACGAAAGATGGCTTGCCACTTCGACACACAGTGATCCCTATCGCGCTTGATGGTGATAACTCTCGCATCCTTGGCCACGCTGCTTTACGTCTGCGCTGGTGGGATGCTGCTGCTTGGAGCGCCTTTATCGAGGACATCCCTGCTCGGCGAGTTATCTGCACGAACCGATGGAAGCGCTCACCCCGGTCGACACTTGCTTGGATGGGGGCTCTCTTGCGTGGACTCAACCGACACCCAGTCGCTTCAATCTGCGACGCTGGAGGCGTGTCTGGTGTGCTTGCCGAGCTACTTGCGCCGTCTTCGTCTGAAGATCAAGGCAAACAGAACCCGCAAGACGTTCTGCTTGCTCTACAGCAGCCGCAGCCCAATCAACTCAACAGCAAAGCGACTGGCGATACCAGTACGCTGCTGAAAGAGCAGCTTGCTCACCTGCAGGCGGAAGGAACCGCACAACGCCGTCAGATTGAACGAGTAAGTTCGTTGCTTGGTCCTTGTCCTGGCTGAAATGATCCTCATGTTGCCTTTCTTCGACTGCTCAGCTCCAGAACGAGCTGGACACGCGTTTAGCTGCGATCAAGACGTGTGGGCTGGAGCTCGTGGCCTTGCGGGTGAGTTGTGTTGAGCCTGAAACGCAGCAGTTTGTCGCTCCCTGACGTCGTGACTCCGTGTTTTCCTCAGCGAGAGGCGCGCTTGAAAGACGAACAGCTCCAGAAACTCAAGGAGCAGGTGGACACTGCGCAGCGACAAAAGCAACAGCAACTGGCGGAGCTGCTAGCATCGACCAACGGAAACGGGAGTACGTTCCCTATCCACCAAGCAGCCTCTCAACGGTTCACACTGCTTGCCTCCAAGTACAAGGAGCTAGACCACGAGTACCAGACTGTGAAGCAGCAGCTTGCAGATGCACAGCGATCTCTGAGCTCGTTCGCCAACCTTGAAACACGTCACGCTACACTGCAGGAAGCTCACATGGTGCAGGCGGCCCTGGTGCAGCGATTACAGCGAGAAAAGCAGCATGCAGCCGCTCTCAAGGTGAGGAGGATCAGTGAGGCTACAAAGCGCCACAAGTCGGTAGTCAACTCACTCGACTCGTGGTCTGTTAGAAAGCGGTGCGGATGCAGGAGAAAGTGATCCGCCAATTCGAACAGGCGGTCGCACAGCAGTCAGCGGAGGCATCACAGCGCTCTCCAATGCGCCAGTGCGCACCTGGTGCCGAGCAGCCTGACGCAGCCAGTGAAGACAGCGGCGGCAGTGAGACGCGGGAGGCGCTTCTGCGTGTGCGCGTCCAGGTGCTTGAGCAGCAGTTGCAAACCAATGCACGCGAAGCTGCAGCCGAGATGAGTGCACTGCGCATGCGCATCTTGGAACTGGAGACGGCGGAGCGCCGCCGTGCTGGGAAATAGAGCAGCAGCGTTCGCTGCCCTCCGTTTTGTTTTGATTTGGTCTGTCTGGTTAGATATCTAAAGAGATGCTGCTGCAGCCGCATTTACTGCACGGTACGGTACGGGTTCCTGTTACTTCTTTTTGTCGTAGCGCGATGACTTGACGCCCAGCCCTGCCACGAAGCCCTCGTTCTCCTTGCGGCCCTCGTTGGTCGTCTCCGTCCACGTCTTCGTCATGCCTTTCTCATGGAAGCCCAGCTTCTCGAGCTCCTCAGGCTTCATGAGATTCCTGCCAAAGGTGCCACAACAGAGGTGAGACCATCACTCTGCACGTCAACCCCCGCCATAGATCTCAGGCCACGCACTTGTCCATCCGGCACTGCAGATATGCGGCCGACAGCTTCTTGCAGTCGATGTGGCTGTTGCCGTGCTCACGCATACAGGCCAGAAAGTCCTTCATGGCCGGCTTGCACTCGCCGTAGTGGTCTAGTGGGAACGAGCCCTTCTCGGGCGGCCGCTTGCTCTGCGAAGGCGCTTGCGTCGCGTTCATCCTGCCTTGTCAATGCTGAACTGGACCAGCGTCAGCAGCGCCGCACGTTAATTGCAAATACAGCCTCTACTTCACACCTGGTAGCTGTATTGCATAGTAAATACGCGAGTGTTTTGCTGCACTACTATCCACATATTACACATAAGGTACACTTAATACAGCCGCAAAGATACCTTGACACGCAAAAGGTCTGCCGAGATGCTGACCCCCGTCGTCCTGATCGGCATCGCGGCCGGTGCGCTGGTGTTCGTGGGATCGCTCCTGGCGGTGTTCCTGCTGCTGCGCCAAGGAGGTTCCTTCGAGCGCATGACGCAGGAGGCGGTGGGGCTGCCGGCCGCGCTGGGCGAGGAGAAGCCGCTGCTGTACGACGACCTGCTGGCAAAGGCACAGACGCTGGACGCTCGCCCACCGCCGCTCGGGAAGAAGAAGACGCTGGAAGGGGAGCGCGTCTGTGTGAGGGACTTTTCTACCGAAGACGCCGCTGGCCTTTACGCCGTCTCCTGCGGGCAGCCGCGCGGTGGCATCTTCCGAGATCTCAAGTTCGACGCCGACGAGATGATCTGGAGGTATCTGCCGCATGGGCCCTTTGCGTCTGTGGCGGAGCTCAATGACTTTTACTCTGCGGAGAAAGAAGACGCCCGTCGCTTTGTTCTGGTGGACAAGGAGAGCAAGCAGCCCGTTGGTATGGTGACGCTGGGCGCGCATTCGCCGCGGAATCTGCGCGTGGAGCTCATGGACTTGTGGCTGGCTCCGGCATTCCAGGGCACCACAGCCCTGACGGACGTGGTTCTGCAACTGTTGAAGTATCTGTTCGCTAGCGGGTACCGTCGAGTGGAGTGGAGGTGTGATGGACACAACGTACGGGCTCGAAGAGCTGCGCACTCGCTGGGTTTCACCTTCGAAGGCGTCATGCGGAAACACCGTATCGTCAAGAACTGCAACTGTGACACGGTCGTGTTTGCTGCGATCAACAGCGAGTGGGGGGTCATTGAAGAGCATTTGCAACACAAGCTTCGACAGGCTTTGCAGCAGGCGGAAACGAGTGCTGCAGCCGCCGCTCTAGCTGGTGAGCCGAAGAAAACGCGGTAGATATCCGGATAATAAGCTTTTTCGATGGAGAATTCGAGATTAAATTTGTGAGATTTTCTCTACAAGTCTATGATTTTGTTTTGTATTATTTTGCTGGCGCTCATGCCTTGACTAGTCGATCTTCTCGATACAGTTGTGAAGGCTGCCGGACCGCCGTGCTTTCCGGTAAGCGTTGTGGTCAACGAGGTGCACTTCTTCGTGCTCGAGCCACTTGATGACAGCAAAACTGTTCTCCGGGTGGTTCATGAGCCAGTGGTAGGTGAACCAGACCTGGAACGTGATGTAGATGGCGATGAGGACGTCCAGAGTGTAGTGCAACCGCGTGCCCACAATCGCAAAGAGGCCGCAAGCCGACAGAATGTAGTTATAGTAGCGGATCATCCACAGCACACACGGGAAGCGCCGCGTGAACGGAGTGTTGAGCTCGGAGCGCACACAGTACTGCAAAACATCAACACACAGTCGTGTGAGCAAACCTAGCGAAGTCAAGCAGACTCAACAGCAGAGCGTACTGTTCTCGCGAACATGCTGCACAGAATGAGGAAGACAGCGTGGCCACTGAAGATCATATCCCCGCAGGTGATGTGCTGTGACGGGCGAATCAAAACCTTCCAGGCGCGGAAGAAAGCCCTGCATTCAGAAGTAAGTGACGAACACAAGCAGGCCTTCGTAAGCTTTCTTACTCGCTCAAGGCAATCAGCGCAGCAGAGAGGCAGGCGCACGTACTTTGGGAAAATGGGAACAGACTTGTAGTTTCCGCGCTCGCTGTCGAACTGGGAGATGCACATGGGGCTCGCGTCAGGCAGCGACGTGACTGCCACGCAGCACGCGCGCATGAGATTGATAACAGCGAAGATGAAGCAGAAGCGGCGAAGGATCAGCAGGCGCTGCACGAGGAAGGCATCCGGTATCACAGTGTTAGCCAGCCAGTCACCACCACCGCTGAAGACAAACGTACGCGTGGGTGCACGATGAGAATAAATGACGTGAGCGTGCCGACAGCAGCGAGGAACTCGTCCGGCAAGTCAAACCACTCGATGTACGTGGTGTGGCCGTAGATCTTGGTCATGACGAACTTGAACAGGTCGTGTCCGAGGTCTGGGAGCGTCTTGAGGTTGGTGCTCTCCTTGGCGAGATTGAGGATCACCACATTGGGCGTGCGCCACCTACAGAGTCACACAAGCAGCAACGTCAGCAACGCTGTCCACCCAATCCAGCCACTTCACGACCCAATGCTCACCCCGCGATGACAGCAGCCAGCGTGTTGAGATACGATGCAATAGCGAAGACGGAGAGCGAGAAGGCGAGCCGTGATAGGTAGGCGTAGCTGAGCATCTCGGCGATGAAGCCTTGGCGGCCCGAGTGGTCAATGGCTCGGCCCTTGATGTACTGCAGGTTCTCGCCCACGCGGCTGCGCTGGTCCGACACGTAGTCCGACATTTCCTGCAGGTTCTTCTCCACGCGCAAACGCAGCAGCAGCCCGTGACTGGACACGAGCGCGCGCGCCGTGGCGGCCACGACGCCCACGAGCAGCAGGAAGAAGGAGATGACGATGATGAAGCCCGACGGGTCGAAGGCCGACACGGGCCGCGCCTTCATGGCGTAGAAGTGCGACGTGAAGTAGTCTGTCCAGGTCTCCATATCGACGAAGCAGGAGTGAGGGGGAGCCAAGCCAAGGAGCGAGGAGCTTGCAGTGCTGCCCCGATCGGGCGATCGCTCGTCTTCGAGTTGAATCGCCAGCTGGCGGGGTAGGCGTCGGGAAACCACTTGCGTCCAGTATGCCGCCCGTTGTGGACACATTTGGTGCCACGTACAACCGCGCTGGCAGGAGCAGAAATAAGCAGGGCTCGGCTCCAGGACGCGGTGACGACCAGACAGCGCTTTTAACGCGCTTGCTCGGCGGTCACAGGTACATGCAGTGCCGGTTGCAGCTCTTGGCTGGCTGGGTGGTGACGGTGACTCAGGCGGCAAATGGCTCGCTCCTTGCATGTATCCATCCATGGCCTGTCTATTTGACGTGTCACACCCGAATTAACGAAATCGCACTTAGTCGAGAAGCCAATCGCCTGCCGCCGTATTTTTTGGCGGGAAATTATTATCATCGAAGATGGCGGCGACGACGACGGCGGCGGTGCGCGTGGCGACGCCCGAGATCCGGCTGCACTGCGGCCCCACGGGGCTGAACGAGGCTGTGCTGTCGCTGGACTTCTTGCGGCCTGCAGCAGGAGAAGAAGGAGATGCCACGGACAAGTCGCTGCTGGCCACGGGCGGGGCCGACAAGGAGATCAAGCTCTGGCGCGTGGGCGAAGACGCCGCGCTCGAGTTCGTCTTCAGCCTGTCGGGCCACGACCGCAGCGTCAACTGCGTGCGGTTCTCGCCCAATGGCGCGTATCTGGCGTCGGCCAGCGACGACACGTCCATCATCCTATGGTCCAAGCCCAAGACGGCGGGCGACGACTGGCGCTGGGACCAGATCTCGTCGCTCAGCGACGTGGGGCGCAAAATACTGTCGCTGGGCCACAAGGGCGACATCACCGACTTATCGTGGTCGCCTGACTCGGCCTTCCTCTGCTCCTCGTCCGTGGACAACCGCTGCGTCATCTGGGACGTCGAGAAGGGCGACGTGGCCGAGCGCCGCAAGGATCACACGCAGTACGTGCAGGGCGTGGCCTGGGATCCGCTCAACGAATTTCTGGTCACGGAGGGAAACGACCGCACGTGCAGAGTCTACTCGCTCAGCGGCTTCGGGGCGGCCACGCGACCGAACGGAAAGAAGCAGAGCCGCAAGTTCATGTGCATCCAGACGCTTAAGACGCGCGAATTTCCTTCGAAGCAGAGCGAGGTGAGCTCCTCCTCTGCTACAGCAACATCCAAGGAAGACAAGGACGATAAGGAGAGCACCAAGACCGCAGGTGTCGAAGCCACTCCGGCGGACACGGCAACTAAACCCCCACCGGCGCCGAAGCACAGGATGTTTCTCGACGACACGTGTCCCGCGTTCGCTCGTCGCCCTGCGTGGACACCGGACGGAAGCTACTTCTTGGCCCCCACTGGAACCTTCCGTGCGAGCGAGTCGGCGTCTCCAGTGAACACAGTGTACGCGTTCTCGCGTGGCAACCTCAGCCACCCGACGCTGCACTTGCCCGGACAGGAGAAGGCTTCTCTCGGTGTCCGCTGCAGTCCAATAATCTATGAATTGCGTCGTCAAGAGGGCCAGGCAGACGATGCTCCGACCCCCAACTTCTTCAAGACCAAGTTCCGGTCCGTCTTCGCTGTTATTACTCTCGACGCAGTCGTCATTCACGACACGCAGGTAACTCCTCTCTTGCTCAGATCGGTCGTCTCCAGGGGCATTAACTGACCACGTTTGATGCTCGGACGTGTTGGTAACACAGCAAGCGCACCCGATCTGCACGGTCAAGGGTCTCCACTACGCCGACTTGACGGATGCGAGCTGGACGGCGGACGGCCAGACGCTGAGCATTTCGTCCACGGACGGCTACATCTCGCTCATTCAATTCGAAGCTGGTTTCTTCGGCACGAGTGTGTCGAGCAAAGGTAGGAATGCTTTGTCTGGGTGTGATTTTTAGACGGAATTGCTGATCGCTCTTGCTGCTCTGCCGCTGTAGACCAAACTGCGCTGAATGAGGACAAGATGCGGCGAATGTTCGCGACGCCCAAGAAGACACGCAAGAAGCCTCGAAGTCAGGCGCAGACTGCAGCTGCTCCAAAGGAGCAAACGCCGACCAAGAACCCCACGGCCAAGCAGAAGCCGCAGCCGTCGGATCCCATCAAGCGCGCCTTTCAGAACTCGGAAGGAAGCAGCGCGGCTAAGCCTGTTAATCTGCTGCAGGTGCGGAAAAAGCGCAAGATTTCTCCGACGCTGGTGCGGCCTGCGACCGCCCCGACAGCATCTTCCGCTGGGCCGCATGCTCCGGGGCCTGCCAGCAGCACTCCAGCCACGACTGCGCCAGCCGCCAGTACGCCAGCAGCTGCAGTGGTCAATCTGAGCGGCCCCTCTTCTTCTGCTCCTGCTCCTACTGAAACGCGGCCGACGGAAGCCCAACCGACTGCCGCCCATGCGCCTGCTGGTACATTTGAGGACCCCCTCGATATCTGAAGCATTTGAGGTGCAATTGTCAGCACAAGTTACACGAATACAAGTAAGTTCCACGAGACAATTCGTTGCTGTGTTTGGACACGTGGGTGTGGGGCCGTAGTCGTACTTGATGCCAGGTCATAGCAGCCCCTTCTCCATGCCCGGCAGCTCGAACGCCTTGATGGTCTTGAAGACGAGGAAGTAGCCGTAGGCGCAGCCCAGGCCCGCGAGCAGCAGGATGTTGACCCAGTGCAACATCGAGTGGCTCTCTGGCGACGCCAACTGCGCACGCAGCAGCGCCACAGCCTGCAGCAGGAAGCAGATGCAGTAGGCCTGGCAGAATGTCCGGCGGATCAGCGCGTCGCTAACGAGCCGGGTACGCCACACCATCCATCCCTGCGCCAGCGTCAGTGCGCCTAAGAAGCAAGGCAATGCACACGCCGAAAGGATCAGCTCAGCCCTCTCAACCCCCAGCAGTAGTAGCCGTACCGTAGAGCCGCACGAACTCGTGCGCCAAGTGCGTGTTGCTGGCTTCGCCCAGCATCGGAGACATGAGCGAGTGCGGCGTGAGGAAGCAGAGCGCACCCGTCACCACCGCGATGACCATGTGCACGGCGAAAAGGCGGTCCAGTTGGCGTCGCACGGTCTGCATCGTCGTCGCGCTTGGGGTCTTTTTGATCGATTTGAAGTGCGAGTTCGAGCAGTACCGTGACGTGTCACTCCTAAAGCTCAATCCTACAGTGAACGCTTCAAACTCGATCCGGGAATGAAGTGTACGTGGCTGCCGGTATTGACGCTGTGCGTGGCCATCCTGACGCCGCCGGCCGCCGCCGTGCACGTGACGGTATCGAGGGGCTCGAGCGAGTGCTTCGCCGTAGACGCCGAGAGCTTCAAGCACGGCATCTCACTCAACTACGAGGTGCTGCGCGGCGTGGCGGACGAGCTGGAGACGGAGCTGACGGACGGCCAGCAGCAGGTCGTATACGCGCGCACGGGCCCGTCGGGGCGTTACGTGGGGCCCATTGGAGAGGGTGGTGAGCACTCGGTGTGCTTCAAGAATGAGCGCGCGCCTGTGGGGGATGTCGTCGTGGGCTTCTCCTTCCACGCGGACGACCCGAGCCATGAGGTGCTGTCCAACGCGGACGCTACCAAGATCAGTTGAGTCGGCGGACGTGGCTGCTGTTGGGTGAACGATATCTAACAAAGTGCTGCTACTGCTGCTGTGATGTGGTGCACTGTAGAGCAAGTGCAGGAGCTGGAGGACATTGTGTACGAGCTGAGCGTCAACCTCGACACCGTCAAGGACACTCAGGCATTCATGAAGGCGATCACGAACCACCACAACGACTGTACGTAGCGGTGCACAGTAGGCGGGCGGTGGCGCTAGTGCACTACTTACTCGCAGGCGTCTTATTGCTTGCATTTTTTTCTGACGTTGTCTCTACTGCTATGCATTGTTGCAGTGATCATGAGCACGCATAGTCGGGTGATGTGGTGGACGCTCGTCGAGATGCTCGTCCTCGCGGTTGTTTCGGCGGCTCAGATCTCCTTTTTGAGGCGCACGCTTGAGGTGCGGCGCATTCTGTAGGCACTGATGAAGGCGTGCGAGTGCTGGCAGCGATAATACAAGTATTCATGCTGAAGTGTTGCTAGAAGTGCTGGTCCTTTCAAATCTGCTTTAAGCGCGCTGAGTTGGTGTCAAGTTTGCCTTGCGTGCTCCCTTCTTGGTTGAGTGTAGCTACCGACAGCTTTCAGCTTCAACTTGGTCAGTACATTATGGTTAAGTACTGATTTCCGTTAGTACATTGTTACAAGACGGTCGTTCGAGTTCGTGCAACATCACTCACTTATCACCGCACAAATCAAATCGGATCAAGCATGAGCAGGGCACTCACAGCGCTGCGCGGGCGCGGCATGCTGGCCGCGCTGACGCACCAGGACGCAGGAGCCAGTATAGACAAGCTGCTGCAGAGCTCTCGTACACCCGCAGTGTACTGCGGCTTCGACCCGACGGCGGACTCGCTGCACCTGGGGAACCTGCTGCAGGGCATCGCTCTTCGCCACTTCCAGCGCGCTGGTGTGCGCCCTATTCTGCTGGTGGGCGGCGCCACGGGCATGATTGGCGACCCGAGCGGCAAGTCGGAGGAGCGCGTGCTGCTGACGGACGAGACGGTGCAGCGCAACGCGCAGCAGATCGCCAAGGGGTTGGCGGCCGTACTGGACTTCGACGACCCCAAGACGGGCGCCGTTATCTGCAACAATGCCGAATGGCACACGCAGATGTCGGCCGTCACGTGGATGCGAGACATCGGCCGGTGCGTTGCGACTCAACTGGTTTTAGAGGATGAAAGGGCTGCGTAGTTAAGTTATGAAGTGTATTGATGCAGCCACTTCCGCGTGAACGCTATGCTGCAACGCGACAGCGTCAAGAAGCGGCTGGAGACGGACCAGGGCATCAGCTTCCTCGAGTTTTCGTACCAACTCTTCCAGGCCTACGACTTCCTGCACCTGTACAAGAACTACGGCTGCGTTGCGCAGATCGGAGGCAGCGACCAGTGGGGCAACATTGCCTCGGGCATTGAGCTTGTTCGGAAGAGCACAGGAGAAGTGGGAAATATGCTTTTATCATTGTGCTGACCCCTTCCAGTGCTCACAAATGCCTGGTCTCTTGTGATGATGGCTACAAACAGGAAGTGTTCGGCGCGACATTGGCACTACTGACGACGGCGACCGGAGAGAAATACGGCAAGTCTGCCGGCAATGCCATTTGGTTGGACGCGGACAAAACTTCTGTCGTACGTGGATTTCGTGCTTTCGGGGAACGGCATTGGTCTGTCACTAACGTCAATTCTATGATCGTGCTGCCTCTGCTTCTCCTTTCCAGTTCGACTTTTACCAGTTCTTCCTTCGCTCGGACGACCGCGACGTGGAGAAGCTGCTCAAGAGTTTCACGTTTCGAGAAGTGGACGACATCCGCGACATCGTGGCTGAGCACGAAAAGGCCCCGGAAAGGCGCGCTGCCCAAAAGGTGCTCGCAGAAGACATGACGGTGATGATGCACGGCCAAGAGGGGCTGAAGGCTGCGCTAGATGCAACCGAACTGCTCTTCGGAAAGAAAAGTGGCCCACTGACCGCGGAAGAAATGCTGCGCATGGCCGGAGACGCTCCCATGACTGCTCTCTCTCGCGCGGACGTGATTGACCAGTCTCTGGTGGATCTGGCTGTGCGTGTTGGCGCGTCGAAGTCAAAAGGTACGGATATGATGGTACTTTCCTTGAAGGGTGTTTTGTATCCTGACCTTGTCTTCTTCTTAACCTTTTTGTAGCTGAATGCCGGCGCCTGATCAAGGGTGGCGGCGTTTACCTAAACAACGAACGCGTTGAGTCGGACACTCTGCGGTTGGACGCGTCGAATCTGCTCGATGACAAGGTGTTGGTAGTTCGCATCGGCCGACGGAACAACTTCATTGTACAGGTGCAATAGAACTACCGGCAGCACTCAGCCGCTCCAAGTGAATGGCATCAGATGATCACATCAAAGGGTAACGATGATACTTAAAAGGAACTTCGAGACCCACCTCGTCAGCTCGGATGTTGAATTGAATGTGGAATTACCGCAGTGAGGTGTGCTGCGCGCGAAGAAGCATCAGGAAGATGTCCGAAGCCCGCACAGATCCGACGATTAAGCCGTCTTGACGATGAATCAACACGCGTCTTGCTCGGTGGTCGATCATTTCCCGAATCACTTTCGCGATGGAAGCATCATGGGCGACGGTACGGGCAGATGGCATTGTCGTTGCATTTGCAGTCACTGCTCGAAGCAGAGGACCTGGCTCGCCATTGTCGCTTAATGCAGAGAAGGAGGCTGGGAACAGGTCGCGGAACACGTTGGCGCTGTGAGGGGGAACGAGTGGTGAGCTCGAGGAAGCACACTTCAAACTTCGCTAGTTGTGTTCATACCTGAGTATTTTCTTGTCCACGTCGTCAACAATAGACTCGACCAATATCCCGGACAGCTTTCGTGACGCCATCTCCACTAAGCCCTCGCACACTGACGCAGAAGCGGAAACCAGGTCAAGCTTTGCCGGTCCGTAAAAGAACTGGGGAAAGGCAGCGACAGCACAGCGCTCTTTTCCTTCTGTACTCACAAAAAGCCATCGGCGTCAGTCTCAAAAGGAAAGCAAAAATCCACATGCAACCTTACTCAGCATAGTCAAGTCCTCGTCGAGCCAGGCCAGCATATCAAAGATGGTTAGGCATCCGAGGACGGCTTGAGGATTGGAGCTGTAGTTTTGAGCTACTGCCACGGAGCTTTCGCCGCATGCAAAACGCAGCAAAACGCTGAAAAATGCTTCATCGTCGCGAATGGTGCTCAACAGTGGGGCTCGCTCTGAGAAGTAAAATCGCACAACGTCTCGCAGCGGGACTGCACCGAATTGCCGAATTGCTTCTTCTGCGCGTGCTCGAGTGTGCTCGTACGGCTTGGTGGTTGGCGACTGGAAATTGGGCACCAAGCAGTGAAGAAAATACCTGTGAAAGCGAAGTATAGATGTCAACCCAAACCTTCGTCTTCGGCAGTATCGAAGTGGGGCTACTGCTGTACGTACAAAAGAAATTTGTCGGCGGAAACAAGTCCAAGCAACTGGGAAGCCTCTGGTTGCGTCGTGTCTGCAGCTTCAACTACCAGGATGCTTTGGGCATCAGCTCGACACATTTTTTCGAGTGCATGAGCGCACGTTTCGCTTGCCCGTACGTGCAGGAGCTCTGGTTTGAGCCAGAATTTGCCATAGTCGCCAGCCTGAGAATTCACATTGCACAGCGCATGAAAGTTACTTCAAGTATGTACCAGAACAGGAATCCTAATACTACGTAGTATTGCACTGTGTATTCTACCTTCAAGTCCCACAGCAGTGAAGCGCGAGGTAGAGCAGCCGAAGACATGGTGCGCACCATCGACTTCATCCGAGCCAAATTGCTGTCTCCTCCGTGGCGCATGGACACTTGGTGCGCTTGTGCTGTACTCTCACGCTGGCGCAGTTTCTCCTGGCGCTGTGAAGTCGAAAACTCTGAAAAGCAGCACACGAAGCAAGTTGGAAACGTCTCCATCCCCCAAGCGCTGCTCAACACCTTACCTTACCTTCAATCAGCGTGTGAATGCTGTGTAGCATTCCACTGATCTGTGGATTCGTGAGGCAAACGTCGTAAAGCTCGCGCACGGTCATCAATTTGTCAGGTTCGTCGCTCCAGAACGCTTTCTGCTCAAAACCACGTCAGTCCACCAAGTATCAAGTACCAAGATGCAGATCAACAGACCACATACCTCTACGCTCGCTATTACGCTACCCGGAATGGAATCGGAGAGTAGCAGAACTTCTTCAACACAAGTGACGAAATCCTTAAGCAGCGAGCTCTTCGCCTCAGGCGTAAGAGCTCCAGTAATGTCCGCGTACAGCCGCAGCACGAAGTCAACTTTTGAGTGCAAGTCGGCTCTCATGAGCAACGCCACTGCACAGAACACGCGATGCGCGCAAACGGTGGCGTCTACTTTCAGTTTGGCGTCTGTGGATGCTATTTTCCCGTGGTGAAAGAATCGAAAGTGGGGCTCCGGGTCCGCCACCAGCATCCCGAAGATTTCTTCAAACTGAGAAAGTTGAATATGCCGAGGATATGACGGTTTCCGGGCGCTTAAGCTCGAGGGAGGCACATCACTCTGCTCGTCGTCGTACACGCCCAAGGAGCCCCGGAAGATGTGGGCGCACTCATCGGCCGTCTTCCTCGAATGGCCCAGGTATTCACTCAGCAAGTGCTGGTGTTGCGGATTCGATACATCGTGGGAGGCCAACGCAGCGCCCATGACTCGAACGAGGAAGTCTCGGGCGGGTGTTTCGTGCTATCCTTGGTGGCAACTGAGTCGTGACTTCAACGTCAATTGCCAGGCCAAGGGCAATAATTAGAGCCGAGTGCGTTCCTGGCAGTCATTTCGCATTGCCCTTGACGGCATGGAGACCAGCCCGCTCCTGGAAAAGACCTTCTCCCGGCCGAAACAGCAAACAGCCTGGCATGACTTCGTCGACCTCTCTTCGATGGCAGCGCAAGTGAGCATGGCCACGCTGGCTCGAGCAGCTCTCCTCGCCATCGACTCGGTATTTCTGGGTCACCTTGGCGTCAAGGAGCTAGCAGCCGCCTCGCTAGCCCAGCTATGGACGAGTCCTGCTCTTTACTGTGTGTGGGCGTCTGCCTCAGCTCTCAACACGGTTCGTTCGCCTCTTTCACTTCGGGTAGCCATTTCAACAAGACTAACGTGCTTCAAAATGTCTCGATAGCTGTGCGGTCAGTCGTGGGGTGCCGGCAACCGAGAACTCACTGGCATCTGGCTGCAATTCGGGCTCATGATCACGACGCTGCTCTCGGTGCCGGTCACGATCTGGTACTGGTGTGTTGGTTACATCCTCGAGTACTCGACAAGCGACCAGGAGGTCATCGAGCTCGCCACCACCTTTTCACGCGTGATCTCCGGATCGATCCTTCCCTCGCTTCTCTACTGCTGCCTCAGGTTTGTTTCTTGTACTGGGTGTGCGCTGTTTTGCTGCTATACGTTTGACTGACTCGTGGCGTTGGTTTGGTTCATCTTCCAGGCAGTATCTGCAAGCGATGGGTGTCTTGGTGCCCACGACAATCGTGGGGATGGTCTCGATCTTCGTGGCCACCGGGAGCAACTATGTTCTCATCTACGGCATCGGTCCGTGGCACGGGCTCGGCTTCATCGGGTCTCCGATAGCCACGGTCATAGCGTCCTGGTTCCAGCCGCTTGCGCTCTTCAGCTACGCCATCCTGTACAAGAAATACCACCACCGCGCGTGGTACGGCTGGAACACCCACGCACTCACGCTGAATCGGCTCCGGTCGTTTCTCCGAGTGGCTGGACCCATTTCCAGCAACAGCTTCGTGTCCAACTTGGCCAGTGCGCTGGTGGCTCTCGTTGCAGCGAGGCTGGGCGCGCGCGTGATCGCCGCCAACGCCGTGATTTCCGGTCTGTGGGGACTGCTCTGGGCACTCTTCTGGGGCTACGGCTGCGCCACACAGGTCCGCGTTGCCAACTACCTGGGCGCAGGCAAGCCTGACCTGGCTCGCCGCATCACCGGCCTAGGCTTTATCTGCACGATGGTCGTGGTCGTGGTCATCGTGACGGCGACCAGTGTCATGGACCAGCACATCATCGCGCTGTACACGACCGACAAGGATCTGCTCACAACGTGCCGGCTCGTGCTCCCCGTCTTCATTGCCGCCTGCATATTCGAGGCCGTGGAGATCCTCGAGGCTGGAGCTCTGACTGGAATGAGCCAGGTGCACACCGTGTTGTGGACCAGCGCCATCGCCACGTGGCTCATCAACCTGCCGGTCGCCTACGTGGGCGGCATCACACTAGGCTACGGCTTCCCGGCGCTCTGGGCGGGCGTACTCAGCATGGAGCTGTTCAAGGTGGGCAGCTACTCGCTGGCGCTGGCCCGCGTGCGCTGGAGCGATGTGGCCCAGCATGTCAAGGAGGCGGCCGAGGCGGCGCCCGAGATAGACCAGAGCACGGCGCAGTTCGTGGCGCTGGCAGCCGACATCCAGCCCACAACGCCGCCGACAACGCCACCCATGCTGGCTTCGGCCTTGCAGCGCCACCGCAAGCTGCGGAATGAGGAGCTTCGCTTCAACTTCGAGTTGAAGTGTAAAGTGCGCCCTTTCAGCCAATCGAAGAGCAGAGAGGTTTAGATTGGTCAAAAATACACATAGCCACTTCCAGTCAAAAGGTGCAGACCGAGACTTGCATCCAGCATGGGCATGGGCGACGATGGCGACGCGCCGCTAGGCAAGTGGGCGCAGCGCAAGGAGGCGCGGCGCAACATGTACGCGACCAGTACGGAGCAGGTGCGCGTGCATCGCCGCGGACTCGGCTCTGGGTCTGCCTCCAGCGCCGCCGCCATGTGCCAGAAGTGCCTCAAGCCGGGCCACTGGACCTACGAATGCAAGAACGAGGCTGTGTATGTGCAGCGACCGTCGCGCTCGCAGCAGCTGAAGAACCCCAAGCTGCGTCAGCCCTTCAACAAGGACAAACCTCCGGAGCTGCAGGAGCAGGAGGAGGAGGAGAAGGCGGCGCTAGCGGCCAAGAGCAAGAAGCACAAGCGCAAAGAGAAGGAGAAGGACACCAAGAAGAAGAAGAAGACGAAGAGCAGCTCCTCTCGCTCGAAACGCAAGCGACGTCGTAGTGTCAGCAGCAGCAGCAGTAGTGAGTCTTCCTCTTCGGACTCGTCGAGTTCGGACTCAGAAAGCTCGGACTCGGATTCCTCGTCCGGATCGAGCGACAGTTCTTCGTCGTCCGGCTCGGATTCGTCCGACAGCGAGAGCGACAGCTCCTCGTCCTCTTCGGGCAGCGACCGCAGCTCGCGAAGAAGACATAGCTCCAAGCGTCGACGCAGGGATTAGACCCGGCGCTCGTAGCAACCGGAAGATCTGGTGTCAGGATAGAGAGAGATGAACGCATTGGACATGAAGCGATGGTTTTCTTCGTTTTTCTTCTTGTTTTTTATTGTTAATGAGCTTACTGGTGAAGCGGATGCTCACGTGCATGCAAGCTGCAGTAAATCCTGTCATCCGCAGGAGCAGAAGCGCCTCACCTCGAAGGTCCTAGCACTTCAGCAAAGAGCTCCGCCGCAGCGTAACTCCACCTTTAGTATTCAGCCCCTGCTGCTCGTCGTCCTGAGTTCTTCTCCACCGGCACGCTGTTGCTTGCCTTTCGGCTTGTCTTTCGGTCTCTCAGCGTTTACCACGAGGCGCCGAACTCCGACTTGGTCTTAACGAACAGCGAGTAGTCCCACTTGGTGTCCATCTTGACGGGCTCCGGGATGGAGACGCCGTCGGCCGCGACCTTGGCGAACTGCACGCGGTTGATCGAGCGGCAGTCGCGGTAGAAGCAGACGCGCATGCAGTCCTCCAGCAGCTTGCGCGCGTCGGCCTCCTCCATGTCGGGCCGCCAGTGCTTGCGCAGCAGCGGGATGCCCAGGTGGTGGCCGAAGCCCGTGGCGACGTAGTCGCCCTCAAACGCCAGGCCGATCATGGTGACCTGTCCCAGGAAGGGCTTGTTGGTCTCCGGGTCGAGGCCGCCCACGACCACCGTGTTCCACAGCGGGTCGAACTTGTTGCGGCGGTGGTACAGCAGACGCTGCAGGTAGTGGTAGATCTCGGGCGCCGTCATATCGCAGCCGTCGTCCTGGTTGAAGTCGTACACCTCCAGCTCGTCCATCTTGTCCTTGATGAACTGGAAGTCGCTGAAGTCGCCGCCCGCGCCCAGCAGCGTCGTGTTGTGCACGGCCGTCAGTCGGCGCTGGTCCGTGAAGCGCGCCAGCGAGCCGTACGAGCCCAGCGTGTCGGCCGCCATCATCACGCCGCCCTTGTACTTGAGCGCGATCACCGACGTGCCCGTCACGATCGGCGACTGCGTGCGCTGTCGAGTGTCCATGCTCCGCTGCCTGCTTGGTCGAATGATCCTTCTTCCTCCCAGCGATCTTTGAACGAAAGCGAAAGCTCCCCCTTCGACCTCAGCAGTATTTTCACCCAATCACATTGCTGCGTACAGCGATATAAGGTCTACGGTACTTAATGTATTGATATGATTGCAAAGATCGGATTGAACAGCTTCTAGAAGGCGAGGATCGGGCAGGTTGACTTACGTGGCGCTTCTTGGTCATTCGCGAATTGGACGCCCGAGCACCCGACGAAGATGAAGGTCAAGACCGTCGTGGCGCTGCTGTCAGCGCTGCTGCTGCCCATGGCGGCGCTGGCTGAGGAGCAAGCCGCAACTGAGCAGAACACGGCTGCCAATGCCGCGCAGGCGGAGCGCCAGCAGAAGGTGCAGGAGCTGACCAAGAGCGCGCTCTTCGCTGAGACGTTCGAGGCCGAGGAGCTTTTCGACGGCTCGCGCTGGTTCAAGAGCTCCCACGAAAAGTACTCGAGTCAGGACGTGGTCCTGGAGGAGGTCAAGGTGGAGGCGGCCCACCTGACGCCCGACCGCGGCCTCGTGCTGGACACACCCGCGCGTCACTACGGCCTGGCCGTCAAGCTGGACGAGCCGCTGCGCGTGGACGGCAGCGACGCCCGCAAGGAGATGGTGGTGCAGTACGAAGTGAAGCTGCAGAAGGGGCTGGACTGCGGCGGCGCTTACGTGAAGCTGCTGCGCCAGGACCAGGAGGGCCAGGACTTCTCGGCCTTCAGCGACGCGACGCCCTTCGTGCTCATGTTCGGCCCCGACAAGTGCGGCAAGAGCGACAAGCTGCACCTGATCTTCCAGCACAAGAACCCCGTGTCGGGCGAGTACGAGGAGAAGCACATGATGGAGGCGCCCGGCATCAAGAGCGACAAGGACACCCACCTGTACACGGCTGTGATCCGCGACGACAACACGTTCGAGGTGTTCGTGGACCAGGTTTCCGTCAAGAGCGGCAGTCTGCTCAAGAACTTCCTGCCGTCTGTGATCCCCGAGAAGGAGATCGACGACCCGGAGGACACGAAGCCCGAGGACTGGGTGGACACCAAGAAGATCCGCGACCCGAGCGTCGTCAAGCCCGACGACTGGGACGAAGACGCCCCGGCACTCATCCCGGACGAGGACGCGGTCAAGCCTGACGACTGGCTGGACGACGAGCCGGCCATGATCAACGACCCGAACGTGGTCAAGCCCGAGGACTGGGACGACGAGGACGACGGCGAGTTCGTGGTGCCGCAGATCCCCAACCCCAAGTGCGCCGAGGTGTCTGGCTGTGGCGAGTGGAGACGTCCGACCAAGGCGAACCCGGCGTACAAGGGCAAGTTCTACGCGCCGTACATCCCCAACCCGGCCTACAAGGGCGAGTGGAAGCCGCGCAAGATCCCGAACCCCGTCTACTTCGAGGATGACCACCCGGCGCGTATGGACCCCATCGGCGCTCTGGCCGTGGAGGTGTGGACCATGACGGACGGCATCACGTTCGACAACTTCTGGCTGGGCAACGACCTGAAGCAGGCGCAGGCGTTTGCGGAGCTCACGTGGGCTCCGAAGCACGCGGTGGAAGTTGAGGCCAAGGAGAAGGCAAAGAAGGCCAAGAAGGACGGCAAGGACGGTGAGGAGGGCGGCATCATAAAGACGCTTGAGACGCTGGCTGGGGACTTCGCCGAGTACGCGAACGCCAACCCTGTCGTCGCCCTCGGATCGGTCGCTGGCGTGTCGGCGCTGGTGACTCTCGGCTTCTTCTTCCTCTGCTGCGCGTCGGGAGCACCGAAGCCGAAGGCAGAAGACAAAAAGACGGACAGTGGAGCGGAGGACGAAAGCGAGGAGGACGCCAAGGCTGTGGACAGCGACGAGAAGGAACACAAGGTGCGACAGCGCAAGAAAGCCCCCAAAGTCGAATAGGCATCGCGGCGAGCAGTACATAAGCAACGTGAGGTTTTACGAGACGAACATTGGATTGACAGCGTTTACAGATCCGTGCACTGCCTCACTGAGACGGTAACTTCAACCTACCTCTTCGTGCGAGGTTGTTAAGATCGTTTGCTCAGCGCTGGCTGGTCTCCCAGTTCTTGGCCTGGTACACGGGCGCCTTGGACTTTGGCAACGCTGGGTTGCCGAGGATGCAGTCGGCGGCCTTCTCGGCCATCATGATGACTGGTCCGTTGAGGTTTCCGCTCACGATGTTGGGCATGATGCTGGCGTCCACGATGCGCAGGCCTTCCATGCCGTGCACGCGCGTCTTGTTGTCAACAGCAGTGTTCTCGTCCTCGCCCATGCGAGCTGTGCATGACGGGTGGTAGACTGTGCCGGCGTGTTCACGTACCCAAGCGTCGATCTCGTCGTCGGTCTGCACGCTGTCAGTCGGTGACACTGCGTCGCCGCGGAACTCGTCGAACGCCTTCTGCTTCATGATTTCACGGGTGAGTTTGACTCCGTTGCGGATGTCCTCGACGTCTTCTTGCGTGTCGAGGTAGTTGGGCTCCATGATCGGGTGCTCGCGCGGGTTCTTGCTGCGGAGTTTGATGTAGCCACGGCTGGTGGCACGCATCGTGGAGCAGTGGGCGGTCATGATGTGGCCGTCGCGAACGTGAAGTCCCTCATCGATGGAGCCTGGCAGGAAGTGATACTGCAGGTCTGGGTGGCTCTTACCTGGGGCCCTGTACAGTAAAAAAACAGAGAGAATGTGAGCACTGCGTCGATGAGCCTGCATGTTCGTGCAGAGTTTAACGTACGTTCGAATGAAGCCGCCAGCTTCCATCTGCGAGGACGATGCAGGGCCCGTTTGCTTGACTAGCCACTCTAGGGCGATGGCGACCATTTTGTGGGGGAAGCGCCAAGTGGCGTGGTACAGAGTGATCGGCTTCTTGCACTGGTAGTGGAG
>JAABLK010000453.1:0-27133 GCA_012295415.1 Phytophthora chlamydospora
GGCACGCCAAGTTCAAGGCCATCGCACCAGTCGAGTGGGTTCCTCACCTTGCGCTTCGAGACGCTCGCCTCCAGCAGCACCGCCAGCCAGACGGACTTCCGTACTGTTAAGGAGCGAAATGAAGGCCAACTTCAACAATGGGTGTGGACCACACTATATCGCACTTAGTCGCGTCCTCAATAAATGTGGCACATTCCAACAGCTATTGGCGCGAAAGTCATGGAGCTCGAAGCGTGGCGCGCGGCCGTCCCATACGGAGGCTACGTGCAACCGATCCACCTGCAAGTAGTCGGAGCTGGTTCTACACACGTATCTGTACCTGCTGTCCAAGAGTCGTCTTCTCAATCGGCCCCAAGATCGTTCCAGGCCAGTCCGCATCCAGCCGAAGGCTCTTCGAGCGGACTTCCAGGCGTCCAAGAGGCCCCATATCCGCTTACAGAGCCGCAAACAGCGCCGCGTATAGCTCAAGCAACGCACAAGACTGCAGGCGTCACGGTGATCCCCCCTTTTGCCAGTGAATGTCTCCAGAACGGTCAGCGGATGGCTTTGAACGTGGGTGGACCTATCTGGGCCATGGACTGGCTACCGTCCAAGCCAGCGGCCAACGCGGCGGCTGTAGCTGCTGCCTTAATGAAGAGCACGCAGATGAAGCCTAAACGACGCTCTGCAGCCAGTAAATTAGGCTGTAAGAAAGCTCTACAGGGCAAGGAGAACAACCAATTGGAGCCCCCACAAGATGCTGAAGGAGAAACCACGGTGGTCTCTACGGGCAGTGCAGAGGCTAGCGAAGTCTCAAAATTAGAGTGGAGATTCCTGGCATTGGCCACACACCCGCCGTGTCAAGTGGAGGACGGGAAGCTAGTGAAAACCACGCCGCCGGATCATTATTATGATATACCAGAGACTGGACGGAGTTTGATCCAGATCTGGGCGGTGCCGGTGCTCCGACCCAAGCCAGGAACAGTTCAAAGAAGAGGGAAGGTGGTCAGGAGGCTCGTCAAGCCGCGGATGGTGTACGCCATCGATCATGACAACGGCGTCGCATGGGATTTGCAGTGGTGTCCACTAGTGAAAAAGTTTCCTAAGGCAAAGCGCCGGGAAAACATCCTTGGGGTTTTAGCAGCCTGTTTTGGTGATGGAAGCATGCGAGTGTTTGAGATCCCTGCGATTCCGGAGGATCGATTACAGGCGCATATTGGGAAGAATTCAGAGCGGCTCGTGGAGAAGAATATCCCCGTTGTAGTCGCGAAGCTGCCGCGGATTCTACAACTGAGCGTGCAATGGTCTCCACACAGCTGGAATATGCTTTTGACGGGCGGATCTGACGGTGAGGAAGAGTGACCGAAGGCATTTCTTGAGTGTTGATGCTAACCTGCTTCGATTGTGATGCTTCAGGGTCGGTATCGTTGTGGAATATCAAGTCAGCAATAACTGAGAGTGATAACGAGCGCACGGAAGCAGAGCCTATTGAGCCACAACGTCGTTTCCAGGACGGTAAGTATTGTACAACTAGAGGAAATATTGTTTCATTTCGAAACTAATTTTTGAATATGCAGCTGACACTGTTGGGAAGCAAGAAGCTTTCGACTGGGGCTGCGGATGGGTCGCCATTCGTGCAGTTTCGTGGTCTCCGTTTGACGAGCATCTCTTCGCTACTACTGGAAACGTAGGTGCCCACCGGACTAATACTGTGTACGACGACCTGTAAATTTAATACTTGTTGTTTTTTGTTTTTTGTTTTGCAGGACTCCGTCTTCAAGGTTTGGGATGTTCGGGAACCTCGCGTGTGTCTGAGGTCGCATCGAATACGCTCGACGTGGGGCCTTGCATTACAGTGGATGGACCAAACATCAATCCAGATTTCTGGCGATCAAGGCTCTGTCTTCATGTACGACATTCTGGTACGAAGTGCTTTTGAGTCAATGAATAACCAATCGGATGGGCGAGGAGTGGCTTAACAAACAATCTTTGATATGCTGCTCTCAGACGGGCAGCTACCAGAAGTTGCACTTCCACCCGCAAGTCGATTCGCCCGTGTGGGACCTCCAGTTTGCTCGACGAGGTGCCGCACCATTGCTCGTTTCGTCCTGTACCTCGGGGAGCATCCGTGCTGCCCCCGCCAAGAGGCTTTATCGCGCACCCCAGAACTGTGTCGAGATCTGCCGCTTGTCGGGGCAGAAAGCGTCAAGTGTTGAGGAGCCTTTTAAGTCCCTCACCGTGTCTTTCGAGAAGCACTCGGTGTTGGGAACTGCTGATGCGGCTAGCCTAAATACGCGGGAGTTCTGCGAGCGGGACGCAGCTCTCCATCGCCTGCGTTTATCTTCGAATACGGCAGGCGACTATCCGTGCTACCTGGCAGCAGGAGGCCATGCAGGGCTCGTGATTCTACTGGAGCTCCAGGAAGTGTTTGACACGCTGATCCCTACGTTCTTCTCGCCACCGTCCAAGAAGATAGGCCGGCCGAAGAAGAGTTTTGCGATGGTAGGAGCTGATCAAGTTCCGACGACGGAGCAGGCGGGACCCGTACCAATAGCAACAACCAGTGCTGGACGGATGGCGCGCACTCTCGGGAGTTTGGCCTCAGGGAACGGCATTCACACAGCTATAAGCAATAACAAAAAGAAGGGCAAAGGGGAGGCGAGATCAGGGGCCAACGGAAAGCCTTTCATTCAAGCGGACGGAGAAATCGAAGTGGAGGATGTTGTTGAAGAAGAAGAACCCGAGTATCAGGAGGAAGACGAGGATGAAGACGAGTCGGATCTATCGCTCGTTATCGGAGACGATAGCTCGGATGGCGATCGCATCAGTGTCTCGGAAGACGATGTCGAAGAGGAGGAGGCGACCCCTGCGAACGTGAATCCAGAGGAAGCTCGGCTGTTGACGGAGTACCAGCTCGACTTATCGGAAGAGGACGCCATTCTTCTAGCGATTCAGATGTCGGAATTCGATGAGATAAAACCAGCAACTTCACCTCCGCCGGCTCCTGGATCTGCATTGGAGACGGCCAAGGATGCTCCGATACAGGAAACGTCGCAGAAAGCAAATGACGTCCCCCAGAGCGCAAAAGGTAGCGCCAAGCCAAAGCCAAAACCGAAGACGAAAGCGGCAGCAAAAACAAAGGCTACGGCAAGTCCTAAGACTGGGAAAAGGCGTGCAAGATCGTCCAACGCCACGGCAAACATCGCAGAAGTTGTCACTGACATGACAAGTACTGATTCGACCCAGGATGAAATGAAGCAGCCTGAAAGTCCTGACAACATGGAGTCCAAGGCCCCAGCAGTTCCTTCTGCATCGGTTGAAGAACCAGGAAGACCAGGCACTTCAAGGGATGCAGTGACTGCAGTGACTGCGACCGCCGCACCGACAAGGGCAGCGAAACCGAAGCAACCGAAGAAGGTGCCTGTCAAGAAAGCAACTCCGAAGCCGAAACGAGAAAGTCCCATGCTGCTTGAGGCGATCAGCCAGGCGATGGCGCTCCAGGCGTTTGAGTACCAAATGGGCATGTCCGAGGAGGACGCATTGAAGGAGGCGCTTCGGCTTTCGGAAGAGGGGGAGAACAAGCGCCGCTCTTCACGTTCCAAAGTGCCAACGTCACACTTCACGTCTGAAGCACCGTTGCCAACACCGACTCAACCAAAACACACCCCACCTACTCCTCGCGCCAAGGGAGCGTCGCAAAAGAAGCAGAAGAAGGTGAAGGAACCAACGAAGAAGAGTGAAAAGAGCGCTGCCACTCGTGAGGAAGAAGAACAGCAGCAACGACCGCAAACTCCTCGTCGACTTCAGTTTTCGCCACTCACTGCGAGCGAAGATGGAGACCAAACGGAGGTCCCGGTTGGGAATATTGACGGCAGTGCTCAAGCTAATGGTGTATCTGTTACTGCACTGGCACCCCAAGTTGAAGCCACAGACTCTACACTAGCTACTACAGCATCGCCTAAGAAGCCACCGCCAAAGAAGCCATCGCCAAAGAAAACATCGCCGAAGAAGTCGCCAGCGAACGGAGCAACGAAGCCCGACTCGGATGAGGAAAAGCCGGCTGCCGTGGCCAACTCGGAAAAGCAGAATCCAGCAGCGAAATCCCCCAGCACAACTGCCAAGAGCCCCAAGAAGAAGAAAGAGGAGGTGAAGCTGCCAGCCTCCGCTGGCGCTGCTGAAGCCCCAACCACGACTCCAAAGGGCAAGAAGCCAGCAAAGCGTTCGAGAACGACCGGGTCAAAACCAGCGGCGGATTCCAAACCTGTGAAGAAACGCAAGAAGACGACGACGAGTCCGCGTGGACAACGAGGCAGCAGTGGAGATATGATGTCTGAAGAGGACGCGTTCCTGTTGGCACTCAAGATGTCCGAGATCGAGTATTAGTTTTATCGCTAGGTACGGTACCGTTGAAGGTACTCAACAAAGGTGAAAGAACTCAAGGCACGAGCACGTAAAGATAAGAGATCGTTCATTCGTTCGCCAGCCTCTGGAAACGATGAACGCTAGTGACTAAAAGCTTCACTGCGAGATGGCGTACACGAGCACAGCCAGCAGGATCGGGAGGAGCACGATGAGCATCATGCGGTACGACTGGACTTGGCCATTCAGCTGCGCCACCGCCTGCTCGGAAATCTCGCGGAGCTTGGCAATTTGGGCAACGTGAGCCTGCTTCGACTGCGTACGTTCGGCCTCAATGGTCTCAAGAGCCTCCGCAAGCTCTGCACGGACGTTGGCGAGCTCCTGCTTGGTCTTGGCCACCTTCTTCTCCTTGGACTCCAGGCTTGAAGAGAGCTGCGAACGGGCCGTGCTGGCCGAGTGCGCGTCGGCACGGGCCTTCTTGAGCTGCTTGGCTGCGCTCTCGGCGTCGGCGATCTTGGCGTTCATCATCGACTTGGCTGCCTGCGCCGAGTTCTTCCACTTGAGCGTGTGTGCGCGAGCCTCCTTGAGCTCCTCGTTTGCCTCCAAAAGCGACGTACGCATCTTCTTCAGCAGCTCCTCGTTCGTCGCGGCCACACCACGCAGATCCTGAAGCTGGTCCTGAGCATTCGTGCGCTGAGCAACAAGCTCGTCGAACTTCGCCTTGATATTCTTCACTTCAGCCGTACGAGTCTCCAGGTCCGCGCTCAGCTTCTTCGCCTGTGAGCCCTGGCTCGAAGCCTTCTGGTTTTCAAGCTGAAGACGGATCACTTCGTCCTTCATCTCAAGCAGTTGACGAGCAGTCTCCTCCTTGTCTGCTGTGGCAGCCTCGACGGCTTTCTTAGCCTCCGCAAGCTCCTCCTTGAGCGCACCGCTAGCACCTTCCTTCACCTCCTCTAGCTCTGCGATCTGAGACGTCAGCTTCTCCACTTTCAGCTCGGCTTCCTGCGTTGACGTTCGAAGAGCATCGCGCTCGGCAGTCACCTCCTCAACACTCTGCTCTGCTGTCTCCAGCTCCTTCTTAAGAGTCTGTACGCGCTCCTCTGAGCTGGCAACTTTCGACTCAACATCCTTCGACGAGGCACGCAGCGTTTCCAGTTCAGTAGACACTTCTTGCGAGCTCTTATTGGCCACTTCCAGCTCCTGCTCGAGCGAGTTGATACGCTCCTCCGTGGAAGAAACCTTCGACTTGAATTCACCCGCCTCACTCGTCAGCTTCTCCACCTTCAACTTGGACGTTTCGAGTTCACCCTTAACAGCTTCAATCTCAGCAGTAAGAGTTTGCGTCTTGTCTTCGTACGACGAGTGCTCCGCGATGGTCTTCTCGGCCTCAGCACGCATCGCCTTGGCATCCGCCTCAACCTCCACGTTCTTCTCCGTCAGCTCCTTGTTTGCTAGCTGAAGGTCCTCGATATTCTTCCACAGCTTGCCGAGGTGCGTCTCGCGGGTCTCCTTCTCGTTCTTGAACTCCGTAAGTTCAGCCTGGATCTTCTCGAGCTCGTCGCGAGTGGCCTTGGCGGCTTCCTCGGACGACTGGAGCTTAGCCTCCAGCTCTTCACGGGAGGCCACGGCAGCATCCTCAGCAGCTTGGAGCTTGGCCTCCAGGTCGACCTTCTCCTCAGTGAGCGTGGTGACCGACTGCTCCAACTTTGCCTCGGCCTCCTGACTCGACTGGCTCGCCTGCTCGACCTTGGAGCGCTCGTCTTCCAGCTCCGCCGTGAGCTTGGCAACGGCCTCATCCTTCTCCTTGGTAAGGGATGCCACCGTGTTCTTGAGCTTGTCCTGCGCGTCACGCAGTCCCTGCTCGGCCTTCTGTATCTCCTGGCTCTTGCTGTTCGCCTGCTCCGCCTTGACGCGCTGCTCCTCCAACTCCTTCGTCAGCTTGGCAATCGCCTCGCTCTTCTCCTCCGTCAGTGCGTCCACCGTCTTGTGCAGCTTTTCCGCCGCCTGCTCCGCCTTCACGCGCTCCGCCTCGAGCTCCTTCGTCAGCCTCACTACCTTTTCAGTATCAACAGCCACACCGTTCGACTTGGTCTCTATCTCAACCACCCTTGGTTCCTCAACAGACTCGACCTTGTCAGTCTTGGTTTTCTTTTTGTTCTGCTTCTTGGTCGTCTTGCCTTCAATCTTCTCCACAGTCTCCCCCTGTACCGCCTCCTTGGTCTCATGTTCCACTAGGTACTTCATGGCCTTCTTTGTGTGTTCCAGCTGCGTCACCTCCGTCTCCAGGGTCGTGATCTTGTCGTCCGCCTCGGCGACGAGACTTTCGAGCCGTGCGGCACGCTGTACCAGTTCTTCCTCCTCCTTGACGATCTCCTCCACGGCAGTGTCCACCTTGACAGCATCCTCCACAACAGCGTCCTCCTCTTCGGGAGTTTCCTCCTGCTGGTTGTTCTCCTGACTGTCCTCCTCGTCCTCCTGCTTCCACTGCTGCAGCTCCTTGCGCAGCTCCACGAGCCGCTTGACCTCCTTGGCCACGTCCTCCATCCCGACCTTTTCGTCCTTGGCCTTCATCTTGTCCTGCAGCAGCCGCACATTGGCCGAGCACGAGTCGATGGCCCCCTCCAGCGCCGTGCGGTTCTCGAACGTCGTCATGTTGGTACCAATTACTTCTACTCGGGTAGGTCGGTCTGGAAAGATCCGCAAATGAGCTCGTCGTCCATGATTGGCGACGAGGCCTCTTCCGCACTTTCTTTCCACAAAACGATGTGCACCACACATTCATTTGTAATTCTGTACCAATGAAATGGTACGACTAGTCAGCACGAAGTGGCCAGAACGAACACCAAAGGAGACCATGCTGCTGCGTGTGCTGCTTGCCGTGGCGTTGGCTCTGCTTGCCGGTGCTGCCGAGGCTGCTAGAGTGCGGAGGAGCTGGGCGGTGTACAGCAGCGATGAGAAAGGTGAGTGGAATTCGTGTCGATATTGCCCGGCGGTGGCACTGACTTGTACTCTTCTCCGCAGAGCTGTACTTGAATGCACTGGAGAAGGCCATGGCGTCGGGCAGTCACTTGCAGTTCACGCAGGTTTACATGGACTCCGGTAGTTTGGAACAGGTTGCTGGTACTTGCGGTGCGCCGGCCTGGTATCGCAAGTACCTGCTCGGCTACGAGAACATGCTGCGCTCGCTGGACGCGTCCTTCAGCGACCTGACGCTGCCATATTGGGACGTGTTCGAGGACGCAGCCAAAAGGATCTCGACCAGCACGTCGTGCAATGGAATTGAAGGCTGTTCGCCAATTCTGAAGGATCTTGGAGGCTGCGAAGGCGATGAACTGTTGCCGGGGGCGTACGTTGTGAATGGCGAGGCCATTCCGAGCGGAAATTGCGCCAACTCCAGCGTCGCTGCACATGCCTGTACTAACAGTAGAAGCTGTGAGAAGTGCATCCCAAGAGGAGACTGGAACATCGGCGATTCATCGTTGGAAGTGGGGCCTACCACGTTTGTGGACCTGATCCGGCATGCCAATGAGGCCAAGAGTACCAGCAGCAGCGGAGCCTCGGTGATGGACACGCTGCGCAAGGAGGTCCAAAACTCCATCCACCTCACGGTGCACAGTCTTCTAGGTGGAGTCTACGAGACCCGAGCTGCTGCATTTGACCCTATCTTCCTTAGTCACTAGTACGTTCGACTTGAAAATGCTGTCAGATTTTGTTGCAAGACTAACCTTTTGCTGTGCTTCATTGCAGCGCGACGCTCGACATGGTGTACCAGTTCTTCCAAAGCTGCAACCAGAGCGTGGCCCTCACGGGTTCCTGCAAGAGCAACGGCGCTGTGAAAGTCTCACCAACTGCTACGATCCCCATGAAAAGCAAAGACACGACAGTCGAGAAGCACGCCGATCTGAGTGCGTTCTTCAAGGATGTGGGCACCACTTTCAAAGCCCTCGACACCTTCGCCGCCGAGTATGAGATCAGCCCGTTCCTTCAGAACATGTTGAAGAAGTTTTCGCTGCAGTGCGACGCCGACACGAGCGCCACGGGTGCCATCTCGTACGCTACCGCAAAGAGCAAGTTCGAGGACGCTGCTGCGATCAACACTTTAGTGAACGACTTGGCCTCCTGCGACCAGACTTCCAAGCTCAACGGGACGGCGAAAGAGACCGCGTCTGCCTTCATTTCTTGCGAGCTGCTCTCGTCGCTGCAGAACGGGGTGTTCACGAACTTTAGTACACCCGTGCGCGAGTTCTTTGGTGCCACACAGGACGACTTGCCCAAGTGTGTGGGGGCCCTGGCCGCCATTACGGCCGCAGAGGTCACGGTCATGCCATCTGCAGCCTGTCAGAAATCCATCCTCACGGATACCAGCATCAATACCGAAACGGACTTCAGCTCGGTCACCGACGGCTTTGCCATCGTCACCAGAGGCGCGAAAGACGGGGATGTCCGATACATGAACCCGGACACCTAGAATGCACAGGTAGAAGTTGTAGTGCGTGAAACAAATACCAATACTTTTGTTGTCGTCGATATATCGCTCCTCATCCCGTTGTCCACACCCAAGGACTTCCTTACCGTCAATGTATCTCCAAAACAAGATTTTGACAAGAATGCTGTTGAACAAATATTGATAATCCCATAAACAAAACCTTGCTGCTTGGTTGATACGAATCCTCACCGCATGTCCTCCTGTCCAGCCATAGATGAGCACATGAGCTGGAATGACAGCGAAATCCTCACGTGCAACGACCCGCTCGTCGTGTCCTCAAGTGGCAGCCAACAGTCCATCGGATTTCCAGACGTGAGCACATCCAGAGGGACCTACAAAAGTATTTAAAAGTTAACACAACCTCCCACACCACCACAGCACAACTACACGTGGTGCACGCACCTTCGCTCTCCCCATAAACTGATGGCTCAAAACCTTGTTCTTCTGGTAAACGGTGCATCGCAACATCGCCGGAGGGCCGGAAAATACGGAAGGCAGCAACTTCTGCAGAGCGTCCACAGCAGCACGATTGTGGTCATTGACATCAGCGTTCCACAGTTGGGACGCTTCACGGCAAGACTGAGCATCTAATGTGCGTTCAGCCCCTCCACCATTGCAAAAGTGAACACCTTTCGTCGGACGAGCAGTGTGCTTGCCGTGAGTGGGGATAGCAAAGCGAAACACGAACTTGTTGTCCTCTGGGCTCCATCGGGGATTCACCCCACCGCCACCGACCGGGCTTCGATACGTTTGCAGACTCCACTCTTCCGCTGTCTCGCGCGGCTTGTCCTTGGCATGGGAAAGCTCCAGGAATACGTAGGCGTTGCTCCAATTTCCCACCCAGCTGCATGAAATAAGGTCCTTTGCTTCAACAAGCTCCACTGTGATGACTCCGATAAACCGGTGAGGAAGTCCTGCCTCCTCGAACATGGCGTTTCGCTGGCTGCGCGAGTAGATTTCGACAAGGAGCGGGATCCGCGGCTCCTCTTTCCCAGCGAGGCCACGCTGGATATGCTGGTAAAGCGTCCGATACGAGTGTAGGCCATCCAGCCTGTACTGAGTGATAGCTGTTACAAGCCAGCCTTCGCCGCCTGTAGTTCTCCACATCGCAACAAGGTCAGGGTCCTCAAACACTGAGTCCACAATGCTATCACACGTTTCCAGGCAGATCGGGCTCAACCGGTCCCACCCAAGCTCCACGTGCAGCGGCGGTTGAGTGCTATGCATGTATCGACGCACATTCCATTCCGCCTCCACCTCCCAGGGGTTGACAAACATCATTGACTGCAAGTAAAATGCGTCGGGTAGCGACTCAGTATCTCCCAGTTCCGAGCCAAGAGCGCCACTAGACAAGCGAGAGCGTGGTGGGGGTAAATCGCTTGCGACCGCTCCAACAGCGCTTGGCAAGCGTGATCGTGGCAAGGGCAACTCATTTGAGACTGAGCTGGTGTCAGCATCACTGTCCTGGTGTGGTCGAGGTTGGTGGTGATCCATCGGGAACATTTGTGAATCCTCGCCTCGATGCGCCACTAGCAATCGTAACTTCCGTTGCTTGCAGCAGCGACTCAGGAAAGCGTGAACATGCGCAATTGAGTCTTTGGGATCACTGCCAAAAATCTCATGGCGTATGAACCAGTTGAAGGCATCTCGCAGCACAAAGCTTTTCACGTACACCCGCGGATCCACGCGGAAGCGCCGCAAGGTCGTTAGTACTCCAAATTCTGCATGCTGCATCAGAAGCAATACGTAGTCGTCACTTGCCTTCACCAGCGCCGTATGTTGCTCAGCGCTCATTCCAATTTCGAGAAGGAACACTTGTAGGCGATCTAAACTCTCGTCTTGAGTCGATTCAACGGGAACGACCATGGTGGTGCCATTCGGGCCGGCAGCAGAGCTTGCAATCGCAGCCCCATTGTTAATAGACGCATTCACGTTGTCCCCATGATCTTCTTGGCTATCCATCTCTTTCCATTCCGTGCCTGTAGCTGCCGCTTCTTCAAAGGTTGCTTCGTCTAGGCCATATAGGCCACATAGACATGGAACTTCCTTCACTGAATAGTCAAACTCGCATCTCAAGTGAGACTCAATCAGGGCATACCACCGTTTGAGTCCTTCCAGTGGACCTTCACCTAGTGCTTTCCACAGTTTCTGGGGAGTAAACAGCGAGCTCGAGATGTCTTTGTCGACCACTCCATCGTCGTCGGCGTCAACCCCTTCTTGGTATGTGCTTAGAAAGACCGTGGCCCGCGCATAGAGAGTGCGCAATACCGACACCATGAGAATCAGAGTGTACATCTTGCGGATCTTGAACTGGTTTTGGCTAGCTGCGTTCTCAATGCCTCCCCACGACAAGAGCGAAATGTTCTCGTCACCTTTTTGGCGTGCCGCGACGGCGCCCAGAAAGGTATACCCAAGGTTCCCCTCAAATATCCGGGTCTTGCTCATCTCACTTGCATTCGCAGCAGGTCGCTGCAAGAGTCTGCGAAGCAAAGCCAAGTTCTTCTCGAAAGCGAACGAGCTTAGTGGTTCACCAGTTGATGCCACATTCACCGAGCCATACGTGTAAAACGGCAAGCTTACAGCCTGGCGTACAATGTCGGACCGTTGTCGTGCCCACCCCAGGAAAATTATACCCGTACGAACGGCCACACTGATGTGTGCAATCACTTGAGCAGGAATGTCGATTTGGCCCTGAGCATCAAGGTTGAGAATGTAACAGAGCTGAATCGTAAGCCCTTCCCAATCCCGATACACGTCCTCAGCGATGCTGCACGAAGCAAAGGTGGAGCACGAGTGTAACATCGAAAGTGAAACGTACTCGACCCACTTGCGCAGCGTCGATCCTCTGCCCAGTTCTGACAGCAGGAAACAAACTTCGACTATGTGGAGATATGCGTGCGGGTGCATTACAGCGAGAGCGGCTTCATACACGTAGTTTCGGTCCACCTGAAACTGCTCGCAAAGCGGAATGCATAGCTCGTCCAGAAACTCTCTGTGCAGTATGACTCGGTGACGATTTCGCTGTCCTGGAGTTGTTGCGATTGCCATTGCATGAGTGGGAGAGTCACCGGCCTCTCCATGCCGAAACCACATATCCAACTCAGCACGGAAGTGGCTGATCATTTCACGGGCCACACGAATGCCAATCATTTTACCCACGAATGCAGACGACGCCCACCGCCTACACTCGATATCAGCGATCTGTGCCTTCAGCCAAGGTGCTGTCGGAATAGACTTCTCTGATTCCAAAGCTTTGGACCACGAGATCGAGCTCGCTCGATGGAGTGGCGACTTCTTCCCCGTCACCAGCGGATCGATGTGGGGAACGCAGAAATCTTCTGCAAAGCTCATTCGTCTCGGGGATTTACTCCAAAGCGCCTGCCTCGGGGACCTGCTGGCAAGTGGGGATGTGACACACGACAGCTTTTTCTGACTCTTCCAGCTTTTCAGCGATGACTGAAACCGAGGCGAGGTAGGACTGCCAGACACGTAACTCAGGTCGTTCTCCAGTATCAAGTCGGTGATCGGGTCACTTTCAGCCTCCATTGTTGAGAGTTCAAAACGTGCGTGAACGTTTACCAAGTGTCTCGCCTGCAACATCTCCACGAGTGCTGTATCGCTCAAGCCACTTCGTTTGCAAACATAGGCGGCAAATGAAAACGCGTGCTCGATATCAGCAGTTGAAGCAAGCTGTAGTCGCCGTTTGCCCGAGGATGTAGGGACCGGGGATACTGGGGTATCAGGAAATGCGTTCTGCTGCATTTTCTTCTTCGCCCAGCTCAACAGAGAAGAATTGACACTTGAGTGAAGATGCTGGAAATAAACTGTGAGGGAAGTAAGGTTGACGTAGAAATGAGTTGCTCGCAGCACACTGGAAATGAGGTCGTTCGTCGTAGGAAGGCTCACTTCGTTTCCTCCGCACACATCGACGTCTTGGAATTGCGGAAGTAGCACAGCCCACGCTTGTTCAAAGTCTTCCAGCCACCACAGAGCACAGCTTTCTAACCATACTTCTTGGTTCCGACGGAAAAGAGGTATCACATCCTGCTCCAGCAGCTGCTTTGTAATGCTTCCCGCTGGTGTAATTCCAGCTTGACTTATTGCGAAGTCGTGCTGAAGCTTGTCGTCTCGGCTATATTCCACAAGCCTTGCAATGATCAGTGCCAAACTCGGATCTCCCAGCCGAACCGCCAGGACACGAATGGCATCTTGAATGCGTGGAGGTTCACACAGGAGAAAGAATGCTGCCGCAGCTTCGTACTTCTTCTTGCTCAGGAGTGAATATGCGTTCTTGATTGCTGCGTTGCTCCAGCGTGCGTCAGAAAAGTCGTTGTCCAAGAAAGAAGACAGAGTCTGGGATCATAAGAAGAGTGCATAGGTTAAAACAATGCGAGAGCAAGACGAATAGTATTGATTCAACGTCACCTGATTGGATTCCGTCTGAGTGAGCTTTGCCAAAGCGCTGAGCACTTTCGTCTTTCCCAATGCCACGTACAACAGGCACACATCCATCGCGTCTTTCGTCCGAGCGTAGGAAATCTTCGCAAACCTGGCAACAAACAAACAATAATCGACTCATGAGTACATACGCGCATCGGGTATTCGAGAACACAGAAGTCGAACCTCTCAACTATTCCGCGCAGGTCCTTAACATCCTTGATCCAGAGTCCCAGCCAGAGAGGACGGATGTCATCCCACTGCATGCGGGGTTGAATGCAATGTTCCCACAGAAACTGTTGTGCATCCGAGTGTAAGGCCCACAGCAGCCCTGATGAAGGCGTCTCCTCCAAGCTCGGTAGCCAAAAGCAACTTTCGCGATCACTGTACGAGTTTCTCCATTTCATCTTCCCTGAAAATGGGTCGACATCTCCGTTTTGCGGGTTACTGGAGTAAACCCCTCGATTGCCTGTGTGAGCAACGATCACACTTCTGAGCGCTTTGGCAAACAGATGCATCGAGAAGAATCGCTTGGCTCCCAAATCTGCAGCTGAGGCGTCCAGATCAAATCCAAGAGACTGGATATCATCGACAAAACTCAAGAGTGCTTTCATCTCCAACAGGTGCTCTTCGCTGAACGAGGCGAATAAAACTGAAGCATTGGCTTGCAACCGATGCGTTTTGCCCAGGAGCATCGAGTCAATTGATGTCAAAATCGTCACAGCCTCACCTGACGCCAAAGTACGCTGGTCATCTTCGTCGATATGAGAGTCATCGTCTTCATAAATTCTCCTTTGGCTGCCAAGAGGCGCGGCAAACAGATTCTCCGCTTTATCAATATTGCCGCTGCGATGGATAGATGTCGAGTATCGGCCAATTGATTCTAAGCGAGAACGCCGCGATCCGCTATCCTTGGAAGCTGCTGCATTACCTTGTGATGGACCAGTATAGGAGAGAACTCCACTCGAGGCACTAGCACGAGCAGACTGCTCATCCTCCATGACTTTTGCCAGTAGTTTAAGCATTTGCGTTGCGTCTTTAAAGGCCCGGGAAAATTCATAAGATGCCCGATCTCCAGCGAGTGATGTATCTTTTTCTCCAACGCGTGCATGCATGCCAAACATCGTCGTAAGAAGCACGTACGGATGCCAAACCGGGAGCTTTTGCGGAGATTCAGCAGCCTTCCAGTCCATCGAATTCTGCAAAAGGGTCCCAGGTTCATCCCACTTGCCAACGACTACAGGCATTTCGTTTGAGATCGGCTGAAATGACGGCTGATCCACGCGCGAGTCCTTGAGATGACCGCCGCCGATCAACAAAGCAGACGAATCTCGAGTACAATCGAACAGCGGCAGTGGAGTCACGATATCATCCCCGACTTGAGTCCAGCCATGGAGGTTTGTGTCGTACTGGTAAATCACTGTCGCGGACTCGTATCTTACTGCCAATGCATCGATGTTAAACTCGACGTGTGAACTGCACCAGCAGAACCCCAAAATGTGTCCTCGTCCGTTTGACGGAATGAACTCCTCAGGGCGCAAAATTCCAAGCCCAGACTCAGCCTCAAACACATGCAATTCCTCAGGCCGATCAGCATGTAAAACCGCCAAGCGATTTGGATCATCCACCTCAATGTGAGTGATGCCACCCGCTGTAGTAGCCACACCTCCATTTTGTGTTGAATTCTCCACCTGCTCAGCAGAAACGTAGCCACGTCGGCAAAACAAGCCCGATGGCTCTCGTATTTGGTGTCCGTTCGGGGAAGGAGGGGGAGTATTCTCGCAAACGGGATGGGAGCTCATCATCGTAAAATGGATCGCATCGCCTACAATCTGACACCTCCAGTGCTCAATGTTGCCAGCCGCATCACCGGCGAATAGCAAAGAATTTAAGCTGTTGCGCCCTAGGACTCGCTTACTCGAAAAGGCTCGTTGGCGGTAATCTCTTTCGCCAGCGATCGAGGTGATGTTAGTTTTATTCTCGATTGCCGGGTCTTGGATCTGGAGCGGAATGAGCTCGAATGAGTGGTAGAAACTGTCTCGAACACCTTTCCAAACTCGCAGCTTTCCAGGTAGTGACTCTATTCCAAATATCACCACAGAGTCGGGTACATAATCACCATCGTCTGCGTAAGCTGGGCACACGCAGAGTAGCGCTAACACGGGCGCTGCCTTCATATGAAGAAGCTGTTTCCAACCACCGTACATCGACACTGCACCGGCGTGAACCACATTGTCCATTGTGCGAGGACTTTGCGGGTTTTGCTTCTCCAAAGACGATAAGAAACTTCGTCGAAGATCAGACGCATACTCCTCAACAGAATGCTCCGATACACCCACTTCCCCTCCATTGCTGCCGCTGCGTGTTGGCTGAAAAGAAGCTGGTGGCGCTGACTGAGGAAACGCTTCGTAGGTTGGTTGACCCACTGCATCCTGGTAATTCTGCACGCAGGCAGCTCGAAATCGCATCAGCAATGATTCATCAGCCGGAATTACGTCGATCAACGCAAAGACTTCGTTCACATCCTTCCCCACAACGCTCTTGTTGTTAATCCCAACGAGCTCATCACCTTCCACCACTTCACTCAGATACTTCTTGTCGGAGTTATTCCGTGAAACGAGTAGCTTCCCTTTCTTTTCTTCAAATTGAATTCCGAGGTCAGCATGAGCATTTTCCGGCTTTTTACAGCCAACCTCGTACTCATACCCAGATTCACCCGTTACATAATCGTAGAATGTCCAAGGTGACAAGCTTGGTGATCGCGTGAGCCTTCGGCGCTGAGGCAATTGCACCCTCGGAGAAGATACAACCGCGACCTCAGCTCTCGCAGATCGTCCGTATACGTCAATAACACCTGACGCAAAAGCCACCAGGAGCAGCGGAGTCGCATCGAAGTGTAGTGTCGGTACCCATTGGATACATAACACTTCACCACTATCCTTCTCACAGGGCAACACGCCCGACGGGATAAGGCGCGATTCGGCAGAGAAAGCCGAAAATGAGATCCAGTAAACGAGAATTTCATTTCTCCAAGTACTGTCACGTTCGGAACGATGCACGTCAACGCTAGCGATCAGTGGAAGCGACGGGTGTGCAGAGAGAGCCGAGATAGAACCAAGATGGCTTCTATACCAAGACTTTTTCAAAATCTGCGATTGCCGGTCTCCTTCGCCCACAGCGACATGGAACGACATCATAATGTGGTCAGCGCGCTGCAGCACAATGCCCAGCTTGGACGGCATGCCAAAATAATTCTGCGAGAAGTAGGCCATGACGCAGACCTCTCCAAGTCGAACAGCCATGTTCGGTGCAGCTTTGTTGCTGCGGTGCCTGTCGTCCTCCCCATTTACTTTAATCTGCAGCGATGTCTCCTCCACCGACGGCGTCTCGGACATAATCCCCACGACTCTCCACAACCTCAAAATTCCATTCCGATCCACGCCGGAAACCCAGTCCGCGTGCTTGTCATGCACGTCGTTAACCACTTGGAAGTTCTCGTCACTAATATTCCTGTTCTTGGACATGACCCAGCGCACATTGTCGATCGGGTAGGTAGGCTCGAACACCAATACTTGTTGAAACCTCACTTCATCTTCATCACTCTCCGTCCAAATCCTCACGGATCTCGCTGCCGTACAAGTCATCAAGATCCTATCAGGTTCAAACCACTGAGCCTTCCTCGTACCATCCGTCTCCAGTGTTGAATGCCACTGCGTCGTAGACGGTTTCCACGAAAAGTAAATGACTGGATCAGGATGTTCTAACCTCTCCACTCTGTCCAATTTTTGATTCTGATCGAGATCTCCAAGTCGCCTTCGCATACGATACACCATGACCTGCTTCTCCTGCATCTTTAGAGCAGCAAAAACAAAGGCACTCGGCGAATACTTGGCTAGGTCTGCAGCTCCTGAAGGGTCCTCCCATACCAAAGCAGCCTGCTCTCCTGGACGGCCTAAGCCGCGAACGTCCAGCTTCCCCAGCCCCGCTTCCCGCCCACAGAAGAGCAGCTCGTCGGCGCTTCGAGAGAAGGCGAGTCCTCGGATGCCGGCGTGTCGCTCGTCCAGGTGGAAGCCGCACACGGACGCGAAGTGAACACTGCTCTTCTGTGCCGGGTCTCGCTGCGGCGCGTGTACGAGGATCTGGTCGGAAGAAAGCGACGCTAGTTTACCGTGGAAAGCCGACCAGCGCACGAAGGCCACAGGCGCGTGGTGGCCCGAGGGCGCCAGACGCGCCAGCAGGATGAAGTCGTCGCTGTCGTAGAGGCGGATCTCCGTCTGCCCCGTGGGCACGGCCAGCACATTTCGGCCGTCGATGCGCGTCCAGCTCCACGCGCGCACCGCCATGCTTTGCTTCAGCTTGCGGTACTTTTGTAGCAGATCTTGCGCTGAGTATGCAACGGCACGTTGAACTTGGAGGACAAAACTCAGATTGGACTAAAGTTTGTGATTTGTGACTGGAGAGACCATCAGGTCTGATAATGTGTTTCGGCGTGACATGCCTGCCATGTGGAACGCACCCTATCCTCTTCACCCACGATGGCAACGCGGCAGCAAAGCACTGCAAGACGTGCTACATGGGGCGGGAAGCCTGGAGGGCGTCCGCAAACGAGGGGTAAAACTAAACGTAAAACTGAACGTAAGAGCAGTGTTGCAAACAGCAAGTCATGGGCTCCGATAAATCGTCGGCTTGCAAGTTTCCTTTGCCGCAGGGCAGTGAAACAGCCAGCATGCTCAACAAGAGCAAAGGCGATGATGTTCTCCGCAGTTACGCCGACTTGAGCTCTCCGGCGGAGACTGCACGCATCGCTTTGGCTGCGTTATGGCTCGTAAACGGCAAGGCATGGCAGAGTAATACCTCCCTCTTAAGCATCGGCGCTCTCTACGTCACGGAAGGGATAGAATGTCTCGCTATCGATCACAAGCAGGGTAACGCGAGCTCCAAGTTACAAGTCATCGAAGCAAACAGTGAGTTGGCAGCACCAAGCAGCAAATCGTCTAAAATCGAAAAGAACGGGCCAAAACCAGCCACAGCGCTTCTTAGTCTTCTCCAGCTCGCCTGACGATTCGTCCGTGACGAACGACCGCAGCTGAAGAGAGTGGCGCTCGTTCTTGTATATTATTGAGCTCGTTCTTCCAGGTACCAAAACTCATTTTATCTCAAAATTTGCGACCGCTCAGACAACCGGACGAAAAAGCCAGCCGGTCGGTCTCTTCCGCCACACTGACCGCGTCCAAAGGCAACTCCAGTGCGGAAAGCAGCTCGAAAGGGAAACTTCCTCACTGACCTTCACTCCTGCCATGGGCAACTGCTGCTCCACCGAGGCGGGGGACGTCGTGGCGCGGCTCTCGGGCGACGTCAAGAACGACGCGCCGCCCTACGCCGCTTTACCTTCGTCGCCCCGCAAGTACGCGGACACGGAGGACACGGAGCCGCGTGTTAAGGACGACGAACCGGCGTCTTCGTCTCCTTCTCCGTCGCCTTCGTCGTCCTCCCAGGGGCCTGAGGCTGAAGCCGACGCCTTCGTGCCGGCTCACAAACCCAGCAACAAGCATCTGGAGAACACGCACCACGTCAAGATTGGGGACTATAATCTACGGTACTCGTACTACTCCAAGCGTGGCTATTATCCGGAAGGTAGGGCGGGGTAGAACAAGGTATACCGATGTGGAAACAACCCATTAACCTTCTTTTTGCTACAGCCAGGAAGAAGGCGAACCAGGACAGCTACTACTGTGAGACGCACTTCGCCGGGGATGATCAGAAGGCCTTCTTCGCGGTGTTCGACGGCCACGGCCAGTACGGAGACATCTGCTCACAGTTCGCGGCCGAACAGCTGCCTGAGAACATCATCAAGAACCTGGACGAGAATGTGGGGCTCTTGCCGGCGCTGACTCGTGCCCACGTGCAGACCAACCGAGCTATGCACGAGGCCAGCTTCGACGACTCGATGAGCGGCACCACGTCCATCTCCGTGCTCTTCTGCGGCAACGAGATCCACGTGTCCAACGTCGGAGACTCGCGCGCCATCATCGCACAGGAGAACCTCAAGGCCTCCACGCGCGAGGGCGAGTCGAACCTCGTGGCCAAGCCGCTCTCCATCGACCAGACACCATTCCGGAAGGTAATGAGCTGAGCTTGCTTTTTGGAGTTGTAGAGAAGCTAAACATCGTTCTTTATATCTTATTCTGTCGAACAGGACGAGCGAGTTCGGGTGAAGAAGTGCGGCGCGCGGATCTTGACGGTAGACCAAGTGGAAGGCCTCGAGCCGATCCACGAGAACTGGGGCCTGTCGCTGGGAGACGAGATCGACGAGAACGGAGACCCTCCACGCATCTGGCATCCCTACGGACAGTACCCCGTAAGCACTGATCCGCCTCATCAACTTCCGATCCTGATTTTTTTATCTCACTTTCGTTTTTTTCGTTATTGTAATCATCGTAGGGTACAGCGTTCACGCGCAGTATTGGCGATCTTGTCTCTGAAGAGCTCGGAGTGACGGCGGAGCCCGAGATCCTGTGCAAGGGTCTGAACCCGCACGACAAGTTTATCATTGTGGCAAGTGATGGTGTGTTCGAGTTCCTCACCAGTCAGAACGTCGTCGACATCGTGAAGCAGTACGAGAACCCATCCGAAGCATGCCACGCCCTTGTCGAGGAGGCGTACAACCGCTGGCTTCAGTTTGAAGTCCGCACGGATGACATCACCGCAATTTGCATCTTCCTGGACGGTGTTACCCCAGCCAAGGACCGCGATGGCCCTCGCGGAAGTATTTACGTTGGCGGAGAGGTTTTGGATCTGCAGTCCATGCAGAGACCAGTGCGAGGCATTACGAAAAACCACGCTCGCAGGAACACCATTGTCGGAACAGATGCGATTCGCTTGTCTCTCGCGGAAGCTTTCATGGATGACGACGAGCCTGGCGATCTCCCGAATTTGATTGAAAGCGAAGGCAAGTCAGAAGAAGAGGAGGAGTGGATCAAGAAGGCCGTTCAGGGCAGCTTCCTGTTCAATCACCTGAGCGACCAAAAGGTGCGTGCACGTCACAAAGACGTTCGACGATGGGGGTGGTAAACTTATCTCTAATTTGTCGTCTTTTTTCAGATCCATGAAGTGATCTCTGTACTGAAAAAGCTTGAGTTCAACACTGGTGATATTGTGATGCGTCAAGGAGTGCCTGGAGACACTTTCTACTTGGTAAGGATACCTACGCTGTACTTCGTTTCTGTTACTGGTATTAATCATTGCGGATATCGTTTTTGTCGTTGTATCCCTGCTCCTTTTCATAGGTGGAGGCTGGCGAGTTTGAAGCTCGTCATCTGAATGAGGAGACCCCGGAGTTGTCACCTGAAAATGACTCCTCGCCAGAAGCGTATGGCGAAGTTGTTCAAGTGTACAAAGCTACCAATGACTCTCACCCAACATTCGGTGAACTGGCCCTAATTTACCCGAAGCCTCGTGTGAACACGATCGTCACCAAGGAAAAGGGAACGTTGTGGGCCCTTGATCGGATTGCTTTCCGTTCAATCCTGATGCGGGGTCGACCTCTGCGTGACGTCGTCCGAAGACTTCGTCAGATCAGCTTGCTGCGTCCGCTGACTGTGGCTCAGACTAACCTGGTTGCGGAGGAGATGCGCACGGTGGTGTTCGAACCCAACCAGGTCGTTCTCCACGAAGGTATGACGGAACCTGGATTCTTCCTGATCACTAGCGGTCGCATTGAGTCGACATCCAAGATGGACAACGTGGCTCCACTCGAATTAAAGACATTTGACTACTTCGGGGAAATTGCACTTGTCCGGAGACGGTCGATCAGGTACGCTGGCGCTTGTTACGCATTCTGGAATTGAGTTTCAAGCTGATTGTTCACTGACTGTATGTCTTATGTGTAGCCAACGCTCGATTCGAGCCATCGAGCGCACGGAGTGCCTCTTCATCAGAAAGGATGCACTGGAACTGGCAGTCGGCAAGCTATCGTCAATCCTGGAGAAAGACAAGCAGCGGCGCGCACGCAAAACCAGAATTTCGGAGTCTCAGAAGGTGGCAACGGTGAGTAATTTGAGCTCGAAGGTACTCGTTCCAGTTTGATAAGGCTAATTTGCGATTCTTTTTATTTATCATAGGCAACTGCGTTTGTTCAATTCGACGAAGAAGCCAAGGCGGATCTACCGCAGTCTGTCGACGACCTCGAGGTGGTTGGAAGCGTCATGGCAGACCCAACTAACTCCGTTCGGCTGGTCGAGGTGAAGGGATCGTCTCCGCCCGTGTATTTGACTCTTCGCTCAGTGAGCAAGCAGGCGATTGTGGATGCCGGCATGCAAAAGCATGTCAGTGGTGAGCGTGATATTTACGTCTCCATGTACGAGAAGAACGCGCTTGTGCCTCAGCTGTACGGTATGAACTCGAGCGACTCGGACATTCACATGCTGTACAACACGCAAATTGTGGGCACTCTGGAGAGCTTCTTGGACGGCGAGCCGCACGGCGAGTCGTTCGTCCGCTACTACGCCGCTCAAGTTGTGATGGCGCTCGAGTTCCTGCACTTGGTACGTTGTGCACTTTCATTCTTCACACGGATCTCTCTGTACTGATGCTCGATTTGCAGGAGGGAGTTGTCTCGCGCATGGTTGATCCTACGAACCTGATGGTGGACCGCAGCGGAAATCTGCGTATGATCAACCTGAGGTAAAATCTTGGTGTCATGCTTGGCCGGTCGAGTTCATTTCTAACTGCCACTGGTTCCGTTCAACAGACTTTCGAAGTACGTTGGTCGGGGCAGAACCTACACTGTTTGCGGTACTCCGGAGTACCTGGCTCCTGAGGAGATCACCGGCGAAGGTAAGCAGAATTCTTTACGTTTCACGATTTGAACAGGATGTTCTGACTGCTTGCTGTATTGACTTTGCAGGTCACAACATTGGAGCGGATTACTGGGCACTTGGCGTCCTCATGTACGAGATGCTAACGGGCGCTACGCCTTTCACGCGGGAGAACGAGAATGACTTGGAGATTCTGAATGACATCGCATCGTTCCGTCCGGCGCAACTTTCGTGGCCCGAGCACACAAGCGCTGAGCTCAAGGATATCATTGCGAGTCTGATGAGCCCCGATCTCGCACGGCGTCTCGGGTACTCGGAAGTGCGCGCTGGCGTCTGTGAGCCGATTAAGAAGCACGCCTTCTTCGCTGGAACGTCATGGGAGGCAACGAAGATTGGATCCTTTTCGGTACGTCTTGCAGCGCATTGTTTCGTATTTGCGGAGATGCTAATCTCATATAAATCTGTATTTGTTGTCATGTAGGCACCACTTGAGCCGGAAGCTGCTTCTGAATTCAAGCAGATCGCGGCAAGTGGAAGCCACGAGGACTTGAACATCGGTGCTGTCTACACGGGCGACGACGACTGGCTCGCCGGCTTCTAGACCATGTTTAAATTCGCAGAGGCTGGCACTCGACCATGACAGCCAAACCGAGCGGCAACACCAAGTCGCTAATAAATGAAGTATTTGTTCTTGCTATTGAGTATCTTAGCTGCCATCCAGTGTCCTCTTCGTATCTTGCTTACGAAGGAAACGCAAGCCCCGTGATCTCCATGTCGCCAAAACACACCGTGCAGTCCCGCAGCAAACTCTATCCAGAACAACCGACTTCATCAGCTTTCCAGCCAATTACCAGGTCCTCAAGACAACATACTTACCGCGTCATGGTCGACTCGCTCTGCAATACTCGGGAAGTACGTCTCGATCGCTTCGACAGCCTTGTCATCCGTCTAGCAAACCATTCCCATCAGTCCTCCTTCATCAATGCAAAAACAACCACGTCACTTACCAACAACATCGAGGGCTGAAATTGCACTTCGTCACCGTCCAACTGGCTGAGGTCTCCTCCAGTCTTCCTCACCACCAGCTCGACTTCTTTGTCCATTGCAAAGTGCATCACCGTGAGGCGATACTCCTGATACCCTCCATCCGGACACGCCACACTTGGCAGCACAGTCAGCGGAGCTGACATATAGAACCCTACAACCCCAAGCCAAGACGTACCAGTCGTCGACAGCGATCTCCTCGCCCATCAACCCGAGCTGCGCGCGACTCGCTGCGCAGACAAAGTAGCCCTGGAACCAGTTGCCATCCAGAGGGAAGCAGAGCGCTGCCCTGCCGCTGCCCGAGAAGGTCAGAGCCATCGTCTCTTGTCACCAATCAACCCTTTACCAGAGCCAAAGAAGCAAAAAGAAAATGGAGCTGCGGTGTCTGACGGACGACGCGGTGCTTGTGCACGCCGTGAAGAAGCTCAACTTGGGCGTGCTACCAGTCCAACCGCCTGCGTTCTGCTACCGTCGGGCGGAGAAGGACCAGCACCGACTTTCGTGGGCTGCGGTGGATGGAGATGTCGTTACTGGCGCTGCCGTGGCAGATCTCGAGCTGGAGAGAGGAGGACTGCGAACGGTGCAGCTTCGAACTCTGGCAGTTCCAGCGAGATTTCGACGCCAAGGAATAGGTCGGGAGGTGGTGAACAAAGTCATTCAACAGGCCAAGGAAGCTGAAAGGAGGGAAGATGGAGAGGAGATCATCGGAGTGAGACTTCACGTGCATGCGGGGAATGAAGAGGCCGTGGCGTTTTACAAGGCGTTAGGCTTCGTTGAAAAGGCTCGCATTGAAGACTACTACCGCCGTTTAGAGCCGCGGACGGCGTTCGTGATGGAATTTCCTCTGCATTGATGTGGGGAAGAGAAGAATGGAGTTAGGACGGTTGGAATCACCTCGCCTAGTAGTAGGCCTTGAAGGTGGCCTGTGTGAAGTCGTCGTAGCTCATGTCGTTGTTCCAGCGCAAGAGTAGCGGCGGCACACCCTTGGGCAAGTTCTCAGTCTTTCCAGCTTCTTTGGGGTCCTTGGAGCTCGGCACGGCCATTTTCTCGTGAGGCAGAGGCTGCATGAACACTGCCAGCGTCTCTCGATTCACTCCTGTGACCTGTGGACCTCGCACAGCGTGCGGTGTGGCTTGCAACGTCCCACCCGAGAGGATCTGCGACGTCTCGCCGATCTGGTACACGAGGTGTCTGGGCGGGATGTTAGCCTTGAGGATCTCGCCGCGCCGGTTCTTGACGTAAAGTCCTGCTGCTTGGTCCGGGTTGGGCACCATCTCGCCCTTACTGTCCGTGAACATGGCCTGCACCAGCCCCGTGAGCGCTCCGTGGTCATTGTGCCAGCCACACCAGGCGAACGAGTCCTCGAGCGTCTTGGCTTCTTGCTGCGCTTGAATCTGCTCCTCCGTCAGCGAGTAGTAGTGCAACAACCTGGCCTTGGAGCACTTGCCCGTGCTGATGATCCGATGCAGCTTGCCTTGTTCGTAGCCTCCACACTTGCTCTCCACGAGCTTGTCGCACTGATGGGCCACCAACACTCCAGTGTCCACGATCAACTGGCCCAGCTTCATGAAAGCCTTCTCCAGCTCCGGCAGCTCTACAAAAAAAAACACAACAGTTAAGCTTAGCTGCCCATAGCATTGCAACACAGGGCTGGAGTCTCCGGCAGCACCTTTGGGCCAGATATTGGGGTGGTAGAAGGACGGGAACTTGGCAATAAGCTGCTGGTCTTCGTTCGACAGGTCGTTTGTCTCCGGGTTGTTGTAGTACGAGCCCTTGGCATAGTCTGGTTTGCCCTGTAAGTTCTCCTTGCCGTGGCTCCAGCCGAAGCTGTAGAAGGCCTCGGGTAGCTCACACGCCGCCTTGGCCTCGTCTGGAAGGTTGGCGAATGCGAAGGCAAGAGGTAGCAGCTCGCCCCGCTTAGAGCTGAGCTCGGGCACGCCGCTCACCACAAGGATCCCCATCCCTTCATAGCCGAAGGCCTCCTCAATCGCAGCGGACAAGTTCTTCTTGGCCACCAGGTCCTCGTACGTCACCACGGGCACGTCGCGCGCCTCCACGGCTGAGTGGACGGATGACATTTTGCAGATGGCGGTCAAAACGGCAAATGAGCGGATGAGATGGATACAATGCCTTAAAGCAAGTGCAGTAACAGGGCGCGGTAAGCATTCCGCCGGTGGTTTTTAGGTCCTGCGTGAATTCAAGGCAAAACCTTTCGTCCATGAGCTGTCGTGATGTTCATGGTAAGTATTCCAGAGGCGGCCCATTTTGAAAATGCACGAGTCGGTGCTTTCTTTTTCCGGAAATGATGCTGCCTGCGGTTTTAACATCCGTGTGCGAAGCACGCGGTGTTAAACCCAGGACCTATTAATAGCGCCGGAAGGTAATAGGGATCGATCCCTGGATCGCGCGGAGCGCGAAGCATGGCAGTATTTAAAGCCTATGCCTCATTGATCGACCTTATGAATTCGTGTAAGTAAGAGTTATTCAAACATAGTTTACATGTTAATCAAGTGTCGTTAGGCCTACCCCTTATAGAATACATCGACCCACCTTTGTTTTTATTTTTAAAAGAGTGGTACCGACGGCCATTATTTGATATCCCACGGTTCCTTCAGGGAGAACGTATTAAAAACACGAGAAAATCAGAGCTGCACAATAGTTCTGATTTTGCGACGCCAAAGCGTGAAAATAGCAAAACGGTGTGGGTGCGCTGTCGTTCACATTATTAACGAGAAACCTTTTGAGATGGGACTGAACAGCAATCGTTGGACCCGGTGTCACAGACAATCTCCAATGAACGGACGAAATCCCAGTAAATATTGGCCAATAGAAACACTATTGCTAGCAGCGGCATTGCTCCACACCGTTCAGATCACAAGTCAACAATCCTCTCAACACAAAGGAATTTTTCAAAACAAATACTTGCCTCGATGCTGAGACTCATCGATTGGAACGAGCTCGCTTCAGCTCAGGACGAGCGTGTGGTAACTCTGGAAGCGGAAAAACTGAAGCCCTATAAGACGACAAAGTGTCAATCAATGGTGTGCGTTGTCTGTACCGACCCATATCCTCATCTCATGAGGTATCAGCTCTTTGCGTGCAAGTTGTCTGCGTGCTCCCGAGCGATGCCCTACATTGACTGTCCGCGCGGAAACTGATCAGCTGTCTCATGCACCAGCTTGCCTCGCTGTTTGAGCACGGAAGACACGTAACAGCCGTGGCGTCGCCGAAGCGGTCGTCCATGTCGGCTCGTCAAAGGGAGTACTGCAAGACCCTAGCGGAACAGCGATTCAAACCATAGCGGATGCAGCGGTTACTTAGACACCAATTCAAGTTATCGGCTGAAGCAACTCCCGAATTACGAGCAGTGCAGAACTGCGTCAACTACCATGTGACACGAGGCGATCTGGAGTTTCCCGTTCGCGACTGCGCTATCCGGTCTGTACCCACCAGCAATCAAGTGGAAGAGTAGATGATTTGGGGTGCAGTCACGTGCGTCACCCGTGGAACTGGCTTCCTGGAGGCTGCAGGCAACACCAAGCGGCCTGGACCCGCTCATGCCCCAAGTGAGTGCGTACATCCCGAATGAACCACCCAAGTCCGAGCCTGGAACGACTGTGCAGTGATGAACTAGAAAGGAGAGACGAGTGATGAAGGCACAATAAGACAGAAGCCCGTGCCTCCGAAGGCGTGAAGGAAAGCGAGATCCGAGCTCGCAGAGCTCGTACGGTCCGAGTTGGCGACGGACAGCCCGGAGCGACGAGGACAGCCCGGATGATCAAGTGACTTCCCGGATGATCAAGTGACTTCCCGGATGAAGTTGAAGCTGCGCGGCTCTTATTAATCAGCGAGTGACACGGCGCCCGACCAGCAGGCCAGGATGCCAGTTTCAGGATGCTCCTGGAGAAACACAATGCCCCACCCTTCGGGATGGGCCGTGCTGCCGATCCCCATACAAACCTCAAGTGAGTCCAAGGGACCCCAAAGATATCAGCGACGACATGTGATGTGT
>JAABLK010000454.1:0-27063 GCA_012295415.1 Phytophthora chlamydospora
TATTTGGCATTAATGGCACCTACACTTAGAAGTGACGGACAGTTGAGGAGCCCAATGACGCGCCCTGCGTCATCACACGATCCTCTCGCACGATGTCGCGTGCTGCGTCTGCGCGTCGGCCGCGGCTTGGGCGGTGGCGGCTACTTCTCCCCACAAGTCCGAGAGCTTCTGCTTGGTCCGAACATGACATTCGTTGGCCTGTCGTTGGGTATCCTGAACCTGCGCGCGCAGCTGGGCCACTTCGTCCTGCAGGGTTGGGAAACCGGTATTTTGGGTCTCGAACGCACGTTGAAGCGCAGGATCCTGCCGATTTGCCAGCACTAGGCGATGCAGACGCCGCAGCTCCTTGGCCATGAGCACGAACGAGCTCCTCACCACCTCAGGTACGTCACGCCACTCAGCCTGACCCTCCTCGAGACGCGGGCCAAACGCCATCCCCAGCAGCAGCTGCAGCCTAGCGCCTTCCAGGTCCATTTTGGACAATGTTTTCTGAAGTGACAATAACGCTTCCATGTTGAGAAGTGTCGCTTAAGTAAGTTTAAAAAGTCGCTATTTCGAAACCAACATTCTGTGCTCACGCGAGTATGGCCGACATGGAGGGCACCAACACGGGTACGTTGCACTGCGTCCTGCTGCCTCCACTGCATTTCAAGAGAGACAACTAGTTCGTCCTTATGCGCCAGCGTCTTGGCTGCGATTTCGTACCAGTTGCGCTCTCTCCTCCCGCTAACGCACGGCTCAGTGTCCGATCTAGTGACTGTATCAGCCCCCTCACTAACTTGCACTACTGTATCCCTCGTTCCTACAGGCGGCACCAAGCGCAAACACAAGGAAAATGCCTTCACTGCCAAGGCTGAGACAGGGACGCTCAAGGTCAAGATCCTGCGACGCGAGCAGAAGCCTGGGGGCCTCGGTCTGCCCGCCTCAGCATCGGCGACTACCAAGAGGAACCGTCGAGCTGCCAAGCCGCCGCCGCTGGACTCGCCGCCCAAGCCCCGACCAAACAGGAAACACGTGCCAATATTCTATGACGCGCAATTCCGCCAGCCTATTAAGAGGGAGGGCAGCCACAGTAGCTCCACTGATGAGTCTGTAAACCACTCGACGTCGTCTACTGGTGTGCCGGGGCTGCATTCTTCGGACGGCTCAGCTGCTAGCACGACTGCTGCATCAACGTCTTCGACCACTGGTAGCTTTGTGGTGCAGCTGTCGGATGTGAGGCTGAACTCGGCAAGTTCTAGTGGAGGGGACATTGGCCCACCTCCACGAACGAACCCGCTCTTCGCCCGCAACGACAGTGACGGATTGGGCACGCTTGGGGAGCTGCTGCGGCCGTATTTCCCGTCCCAAGCACGTGGACTGCAGGCCAGTTTCCCGTTAGCTGGAGCACCGCCGACAGGAACGACGTCGTCGGCCGGACTGCTGGTCGACCAGACTGGACTGACGTCGGCACTCCACCAACTCGCATCGTCTTCAGCGTCGTATCGCTCGGCGCTGGACGAGCTGAAGACATCCGCACAGGGACCAGCTACTTCCTCCTCTGCAGAGTTGTACACTGCTAGCAGTATGGAGACTGCACTTGCGACAGCCTCGACCACCACGGCGAGTACATCGGGCACAGCTGACAATGGAACGGATGAAGGACTCAAGCACTACCGGTTTGATCCCTTGGAGGCATTGCAGACAGCGATCAATCACGCTCAGCGCACGTCGTCCACCAATGAATCGGCTAGTCAACACAGTGACGAGCATCGTGAAATCGGCAGCCCCGCCAGCAGCGCTCGGTTTTTCCGCCTTGAGCCTTCAGGTTCGAGTGAAGCAATCTTCCACAACGGGAACTCTTCAGCCGCTACCAGTTTCGGCCCTGCGCCTGAACTCCCGCCGGCATTTGCACTGCAAAACTCGCTCATGGGCGGAGGCATTCATGGATTGACGCTGCTAAAGCAATCTTCGGAGGAACATTCGAGCGACAAAGCCAAGCGGTCGCTTTCGAGTGATACGAGCAACGTCAAGGACGCAGCGGCCATGCTTGGGCCTCCACCGGATACACCACCATCGTTCCTGCTGCAGAACTCTCTAACGGGCGGTGGCATCTCCATTCTGAACCTGCCCAAGTCGTATCCGAGCCTGGACAGACTCGGATCTTTGACGAGTCTGATCGGCATGGGAATTGACGCTACAAAAGATGCGAATAGCTCGCTGGCATCACCGCCGAAGAATCCTCTCAGCTTGGACAGGTTAGCTTCCTTGTCGAGCGTCACTAGTGAGGACTGCGAGGCGGTGAAAAGCGAGACTGCTTCTCACTTGGTCCCAGACACTGGATCCACCGCCTCGGAGGGCGATGATGCTGACGCCAATGACGAACTGGGGCCACCACCCAGTGGTCCTCCAGCGTTCACCATTGGCAACTCACTCATGGGCGGAGGCATCGAGCTGCAGCCTGCAGCCGCAAACGTCAACACACACAACTTCGACTGGAAGCTACACAGAACCGGATCGACCAGTGGCAGCGACGCCCACACAACGAGGGATCTCCGCTACGGTTTGCGAGCTCGTCTCGAGCGATCGCTGGCATCTACGCAGAATGGTTCAGACAAGGCATAGCACCTTGGTCCAACATAGGCAGACTTGTAACCCGTGTCGTACTATTACCACTTTGAAGCAAAACGTGGGTTGAGCAAATTGGTTTGAGTTCACGTGGTATTGCAGCCGCTGCCACTTCATTCCTCTTCGCAGACTCGGCAGCGCTCACGTTTGATTCCCTGTCTAATCGATGTTGGGGCAGGTCCACAGGTCGTCGCCGAGGAAGTGCACCATCTCGATGGCCACGCCCTTGTTCTTGTTTCGGCTGCACAACCATCAAGTCAGCAACTACTTCTCCAACAACCAGCCGTTCAGGGTCAACGTACATGTCGTCGGTGGACATGGTGAGGATGCCGATCGCCATGGCGTGCTCCTTGCCCTCCGCCATGATGGCCTGAATACAACCAACAGCTCAAACGTCAGCTCTCTCCACACAATGCACCAAGTAATAGCCCACTTACCACGGGGGTTCCGGCCTCCAGAGGCTCGGGCATGTCACCACCGGCCGACGTGAGGCCGGGACACATGACGTTGGCGCCCGAGAGCACGAAGGGGATGGCGCCCTTGTCGGCGCGCACCTGCTTCATGACGTGCGGCACCTTGTGTAGCAGCTTGAGCGTAGGCATGAAGGGTCCATCGCGTTGGTTGAAGAAGACCGGCTCGCCCTCGTGCAGCACGATCTGGATGTGGTTGTGGCACTTGGCCACAACCATCGGCGCCTTCTTGGGCATGAGCATCTCGGCGTATTCCTCCAGATCCGGATACTGCTCCAACACTTTGGAGCGGATGCTGCGCTGCTGCGAGGACTTGACCTTGCTGCTGGTGCTCACGTGCTCCTCCACGCTGAAGCGCTTGAACATGGCGGCGGAATGGGGAGATCGAGGCGAAGGTGCAGGTGATTGAATGGGCAGGCTGAAGGCGAATAGGCTATTGCACAGGCTGAATAGGCTGTTGAAGAGGGTTCCCTCTGTACAAGAGAAAACACGGTGGACGTTCCTTATAGAGAGGGAAAATGGGCATCAAGCAACACTATTTACGTCATGCTGTGCCGCTGCACCACCGCCTGCATCAATTGCTGCGTCACGTCGGCCAGTTCCTGGTGCGATCGGGCCAACTTGTCGAGCTGCTGCGAGCGCTTCTCCAGCGCCTGCATGATCTCGTCCTGCCTCGGGAACTCCTCGTCTTCAACTTGCTCTACGTCTGCAGCTTCCTCCACCGTTACAGTCGGCAGTTCGTCTTGAATCACCTGCGGAGACACTGGCGCTGGCTCCGCTACCTCCGCTTCTGCAGTCTCAGCAGTCTTAGTCACCGACAATGGCTCCCCCTCAGCTTCAGCCTGCATCTCCAGTGGAGGCTCGTCCGTCTCCTCGGCTTCTGTCTTCTTCCTCTTGGAAGCCGCCTGCTCCACCATGGCCACCTCCATCCCTTGCACCATAGACTCCTCCATCGCTCGATTGAAACTGTTTCTTGCCGGCTGGGGAACCTCCGACTGTGAAGCTGCACAAGCCCCAGTCACGCTCCGACTGAAGCACTCGGCCATCATGACGTGCAGCTGGGCTGTGTCGCTCTCCTGCCACTGCTGCCGCAGCCTCGTCAACTGGTCGCTGCACTTCACCGCGTCCACCCGCATCTGCAGCCTCTCGTCGTCATTGAGTCCACAGGCCACGACCCCCCAGGCCTCATGCACGTCCGCCACCGTCTGCGCGTCGTCAAAAAGCGCTCTCAGCTGCCTAAACCTCAGCCTCAGCAGCTCCTGACTCGCCTGCGCACTCCACTCCTCCCTAACGCGCTTCTGGCGGTGGATATTATCGCTCGACGACATCGGAGCGGAGACAACTCGGCCAATAGACAAGACAAACACCGCTCGTGTTTTGGTCCGACACTGAATTTTGCGTGGATACTCCAAGCAGAAACAAAAAACGGCCAGCGCACGCAAAATACCACTTCTCTCTATTATGCTCCCGCTTAAGTCCGCCTCCGCTATTCCCAGCCTGCGTTTCATTATTGCTCTTCCTGTCGTCAGGATGGCACGCCCCGACCGCTCGCAATGGAAGCGCGTGGACGTCGTGGTGCCCGCCGGGCCCTTAGGTCTCATCGTCAGCAAGTGTCCAACCGGTGAGGGCCACGTCGTCGTCGACGGCTTCCGTCCCGTGGGCCCCTCGGCCGAGCCTGGAGCTCTCGAAAACCAGGGCGAGATCGGTCCTCTGTCTCTCCTTTTAGGAGTCAACGAGCACGACTTCACGGATGCAGCGGCCGCCTGGAGCTTCGAGAAGATCCGCGAGATCCTCGTGTCCACCAGCAATGCCGAGCGCGTCGTGCGCTTCCTGGTGCCGCCGCCGCCGCCTACGGTTCAGTTCGAGGAACTGGCAGCCCACGACACGCAAAGCCGCTTTGCCGACGAGTATTCACTGGGGAAGGAACTGGGCGCAGGCACTTTCTCGGTCGTTAGGGAAGCGACTCACAAGGCGACGGGGGAGAGGTTCGCCATCAAGTGCATCAAGAGGGCGCAACTGTCCAGTGAAGACCTGACGGCGCTGGTGGCTGAGGTCAAGATCCTGAGGGAGATGCAGCACCCGCACATTGTCAAGCTCTACGACGTGTTCCAGGAGGAGAAATACTTCTTCTTGGTGACGGAGTACATGCCTGGCGGTGAACTCTTCGAGAGGATCGTCAAGAAGAACTTTTACTCGGAGAGGGAGGCCCGAGATCTGGTCAAAGTGCTGCTGGACACCATCGCGTTCTGCCATGACGCTGACGTCGTCCACAGAGACTTGAAGCCTGAGAACTTGCTGCTGAGCAGTATGGAGGACGACGCAGATATCAAGCTGGCGGACTTTGGGTTCGCCAAGAAGTCGGCCATCCAGAACGGAGACGCGGGCCTGGTCACGGCGTGCGGCACGCCGGGCTACGTGGCGCCCGAGATCTTGGCATCCAAGCCCTACGGCAAGGAGGTGGACATCTGGAGCATCGGAGTCATCACGTACATCCTTCTCTGCGGCTACCCGCCCTTCCACCACGACAACCAGGGCGTGCTCTTCCGCCTCATCAAGGCCGGACGCTACGAGTTCGACTCGCCCTACTGGGACGACGTGTCGGCCGAGGCTAAGGACCTCATCAGCAAGATGCTCGTGCTCAAACCCGCCGAGCGCTGGACGGCGCGCCAACTGCTGGAGCATCCCTGGATCGCGGGCGACGCCGTCAAGGACGTGCAGCTCACGACGGCGCTGGTGGAACTGCGCAAGTTCAACGCGCGCCGGAAATTCCGCGCCGCAGTAAGCACTGTTAAGGCCACGATCTCACTCACCAAGGCGCTGACGCTTGGCGGCAGCCCGCGCAGTACCAAGGGCAGCGGCGACGAGGGAGACAAGCAGACGCCAGCCGTCGTGAATGCGTCGGCCAAGGCCTCTGCGGGGCCTCCTCCGGCGCCCACGGCTTCTCAGTAGATAGGATCCAGGGACCGCTTGACGTGTTCGTGACGAGCAACAAAGAGCAGATGCAGCAGCTTTAGAGCTCTACGCTGGCGACACGTTGTGGTCGAAATACATACTACTTCAAGAACGAGCGTGTTGCAGTCGTTGTCTATCGCTCAGAGCCTAAAAACTGCAGGCGGCGCCGAAGGGCTTCGCTTTGGTTCAGTTCTTGCGTAGGAATCACCTGCATCACGAGTTCAAGCGCAGTCCGCAGTGGTTTAACCTCCGCCAGCTCGAAGACGCGGAGACGAACAGCTTGCCACACCAGGTCAGCCGCCTTGGAATCGGGAAAAGAAGCTTCGGATCGCTGCTGCTGCTGCTGCTGCTGGTGCTGCTGGAACGCGTTGACGCCGCACGTGAGAGCGACAACCCAGCGGTTCAAAACGTCAGAACGCGAGGCAATGAAGACGTCGGTGTCCTTCAAGCTTGGAACCTCGTCGCCATTGTTGCCAATTTGCCCAAGTTGAAGTGAAAAACTCTGCGGTGGCGAAGAATGAAGCGTTATCCCCGTGATATCGACCAACGGGATGGAGATTGTCTCCGTGTCCGCAACAGCTTGAAGCGTTGATCCATCCTTGGCAAGTTGCAGCGTCATGTCCTTGATCTCAATGTGGGGATTGGAGCTCGTCGCTGCTCGAATGCGCTGGAAGTAGGCCCCGCGCTTGGCGGCTTGGATGCCGCACAAGTTGAGTCTCTGCAAAGCCCACACCTCAACAACGACATGAGCACCGACCGACGCCTTGCTGCAAAAAGCGTTCATTACTTGCCTGGAGATCGAGCAGACGCTGCGAAAGAGACTTGGTCAAGACTTCCGGGGTGGATCCCGAGTCCGTGAGCAGAACTTCCTGTCCGNCGGCAGCCCGCGCAGTACCAAGGGCAGCGGCGACGAGGGAGACAAGCAGACGCCAGCCGTCGTGAATGCGTCGGCCAAGGCCTCTGCGGGGCCTCCTCCGGCGCCCACGGCTTCTCAGTAGATAGGATCCAGGGACCGCTTGACGTGTTCGTGACGAGCAACAAAGAGCAGATGCAGCAGCTTTAGAGCTCTACGCTGGCGACACGTTGTGGTCGAAATACATACTACTTCAAGAACGAGCGTGTTGCAGTCGTTGTCTATTCCTCAGAGCCTAAAAACTGCAGGCGGCGCCGAAGGGCTTCGCTTTGGTTCAGTTCTTGCGAAGGAATCGCCTGCATCACGAGTTCAAGCGCAGTCCGCAGTGGTTTAACCTCCGCCAGCTCGAAGACGCGGAGACGAACAGCTTGCCACACCAGGTCAGCCGCCTTGGAATCGGGAAAAGAAGCTTCGGATCGCTGCTGCTGCTGGAACGCGTTGACGCCGCACGTGAGAGCGACAACCCAGCGGTTCAAGACGTCAGAACGCGAGGCAATGAAGACGTCGGTGTCCTTCAAGCTTGGAACCTCGTCGCCATTGTTGCCAATTTGCCCAAGTTGAAGTGAAAAACTCTGCGGTGGCGAAGAATGAAGCGTTATCCCCGTGATATCGACCAACGGGATGGAGATTGTCTCCGTGTCCGCAACAGCTTGAAGCGTTGATCCATCCTTGGCAAGTTGCAGCGTCATGTCCTTGATCTCAATGTGGGGATTGGAGCTCGTCGCTGCTCGAATGCGCTGGAAGTAGGCCCCGCGCTTGGCGGCTTGGATGCCGCACAAGTTGAGTCTCTGCAAAGCCCACACCTCAACAACGACATGAGCACCGACCGACGCCTTGCTGCAAAAAGCGTTCATTACTTGCCTGGAGATCGAGCAGACGCTGCGAAAGAGACTTGGTCAAGACTTCCGGGGTGGATCCCGAGTCCGTGAGCAGAACTTCCTGTCCGGTAGTGAAAGTCAGCGACGGTGGGTAGGAACAAACACTTGGCGTCGACTACCAACCTGGAAGAGTTGCTGAGCTCGACGAGGGTGCAGCGGCAGTAGCAGCGTCGTCTTCTCCATCCTGTCACCAAAACTAACTCGTGACGTGAACGGACGCGTCCGGATTAGCGCAAAGATCGACAACGATGGAGTTCGAGGAGAAGCGTTTGCCACTCTTTCGGTTCAACTCGGACGTGCTTCAAGAGGCTCAAGCCGCGATACCGACGGATCTGCAGTTGCTACGCCTTCGGCTTCGATTCGGAGTGCCTGATACAGTGCAAGTTGGCCAAAGGTTTCGTGTGGTCGTCGACTTGGTGGATGAAATGGGGCAGCCTGCACCGGAGAGCTTTGGACTCCGTGAAGGGCTCGACATCCACGTGGCTTGCAGTCACAAGGAGAGCAGCTTCTTGCATGATAACAACCTCGTTCTGAAGATTGAGGAGAGACTCACGTCTGCGAGCTCCAAGCAGCGGACCCAGTGGATTTACCATGCCACGTTGGCTTCCCCTCAAGGCTGCTCGCTCACTGCCAGTGATGTTCCTGTTCTTCTAATGATCCAGATGAAGCCGACATTGCAAGAATCGAGCGCAACTCACGACTACCGGCACTTATTGCAGGACTTCTGTGCTGGTAGTGCGTGGCTGAATGACCAAGCTCTCGTCCTGCCGCTGCAAGTGAAGCTTCACGTCACAAGATCCAGCGGAGAAACCGACAAAGTCGCCAGCAGCACAGCCTGCACGCGCCTCTTTCGTCCGGTGGAGGAGAACAACGACAACAATCTGATCGTGATTGAGGAGAACTATGGCGATGCGATGGGTTCCCATGTCTGGGATGCCTCCATCGTCTTGAGCTTTCTCGTTCAACACGCTGGGACGACAGATCTTGTCCCCTCACACGAGAACAAGCTGGCGATACTGGAACTTGGAGCTGGCTGTGGCCTGTTTGCAGTTGTACTGGCCAAACGCCAGAGCCCAGTCACAACAGCAATATTCACGGAGAAGGCCGAGTGCACTGAGCGGTTGCAACGCAATCTCGATCGAAATGACTCGACAACATCAGCTCTGGTCCTGCCTCTTGAATGGGGTGCGCCGCTGCCCAGCGCGCTTGGTAAGGCGGGCGTCAAAGTCGTTTTTGCAGCTGACGTCCTGTACAACTGGGCAGCGCACGAAGCCTTTCTTGCGACGCTGGACGCGTTGGCCCAAGCACAGGATCCATCGACTGCGTTTGACGTTTTCCTGGCCCACAAGCGCCGCGGCAAAGCGTCTGCAGCAAACCTTAACGCTCTGGCAACTGGAACGTTTGATCCTGCACCACATTGTGAGGCCTCAAGAGGAGAACCGGCCTGTCGATGGCGGCATTGGCACGTCGAGAAGCTTTCGTCTCTCGGTCGTGTCGATCTCTTCCACCTCACAGTGACGAAACGATAAGTAGCTTCCACACAAGATGAGCCAGGCTCCTCCTTTGCAATGCGTTCACTTCTTGTCCTTGTCCTTCCGGCGTGACGCCCGCGTCTGCAGGAAGAAGCGGATGAAGTTGACTGCGCCCTGCATCTCCGTCACGAGCTCGTCGAACTCCGACTGGAAACTCGTAAAGTCGCCAACGTCACTGGCAGCCACTGCGTGCAGCAACGTGGCTACGAAAACCTGCACTCGACGCGCGCACACAAACTCGGAAGCTCGCGCCACAAAGTCCAGCGTCTCGACCAACGCGCCTCGATTGCGCGTACTTAGCGACGACTTGAGCGTCGGGATCATCTGCGTGTCCGCCAGCTCCGCGTAGCCGTCCAGCATCTCGGCCATTGCGGTGCGGTTCTGTACGTACAAGACCAAGGCGGCCTTGGTGTCGATCGGTGTGAGTTGCTCCAGCTCTTGAGGACTGGGGAACCGCCGCTCGGAGTCCGGTGGTGGAATGCTCTCCTCGCTCTCCTTTCTCGCTTCAATAGGGTGAACAATGAGCGATTGTTCCTGCTGCTCTTCGACTGAGCCTTGCGAGTCCTCATAGTCGTCCGAGTCGTCGTCTAAATCGTCCTCAACATCCCCGACGGCTCTGCTTTTGCCAGCCGAGTAGAGATCGGCGTGAAGCTTCTGGTAGTGGCCACTGATCCCGTCCTGCTGGGCTTGTTGCTGCTGTCTGTGCATCTGCATGAAGAGCCCCACGTGCTTAAAGCGGTCTCGGAAGTGAGCAGCCACGGGTGAAAGAGCAGCACGCGCTTGGGTCTCAGCGTACAACGCGCGGTCCTCCTCCTTCTCCTTGTACTTGATGAGCCCCATCATTGCGGCGTCTTCCTTCGCGAAAAGCTGCAGGATTCGATCGCTGAGAGGAAGCGCATTGGAGCTCGCGTTATGAGCCGTCAACGGCGTGGCGCTTCTTGCATCGGGCGTTGCTTCAAGTCCACCATGACGGGCTGTTTCCACCGACTCATCCGGTCTGGCACTGCGACCTGCTCGACTCCGCGCTGTCCTTCTGGTCACCGAAGCCTCACGAAAGCTTTGTGGTGTTGAACTACTGCGTTGGATTCCTTCGTTCTCGTTTCCAACGCCCCCAGTGAGCCGCTCCTGCTCCAGCAATTGTACAACTTGGCGGAATTGGCAGCAGAGGTTGTACCCGATCGAAGACGAATGGCAAAGCGCACAGCTTGACGCAGTATCCAGAAGTCTGGGGAGCGACGATGTCGACCGGGATGAGGCAGCTTTAACGTCGCTACTCTCTGCTTCATTCTTGTCCGAGCTTGGAAGTGAAATACTCGACCGCTTTCTGCTTGACCCGGTACTATCCACAGACGAAGCGCGGCGCAACGAGCTCTTCCGTTGCTCTCCCTGTTCAGGGCACTCAAACCCGAGCGCGACGTTCATACTGCGAGCCTTCTCGCTCATGTGGCGGTCAATGCGCTTCAGTCGCCACTCTTGGCGATCGGCATAGCGACTTTCGGTCTGCCGCGTTGAAGCCGCCACTTGGGCTCGAAGCTGAGCGGTGAAACCCGTGCCTCCACGTAGATTCGGGCCGTAGACTTTGGTCTGCCCCGCTCGCATGCGCTGCGACTGCTTGAGCTGCACCTTCGCTCGCAGAAGCAGCCGCTCCATCTGCTGCTGCGCTAGTGACAGCCCCGCACTTCCGCTGCTTGAATCCAACAGGCGAAGCTTCCAGGCTCCTCGACGCTCGACCACGTACTCGCCTGGCTTGGTATCCTTCCCAGCAACAACCGGTGGTAGTTGCCGAAGCACAGCGACGCCAGCGTCCGAGTCCGCGCCCAGGTAAAACCAATCCTGCTCCAAGTACACCTCGTCGGTGTTGTAGACAAAGTTCTACGCGAAAGACACGGTAAGAAGCTTAGGATCTCCATTTGGATATGGAAGTTTGAGCGAGACGTACGTCTTTCTGCTTGCGACGCTGACAGACAGCGGATCGGATGATCCACTTGCCCAGCATCTTGGCGCTCTTGTTGCGCAGACGCGACTGGATCTCGTCCACCTGCATATCGCCGTCATCTCGACTCTGTCAGATCGTTGCAGTCAACAAGATCAGTCTCTCAATTGCCTCAGATTGACAGGCTAGCACTCAAACCTTGGGGAGGTACGCGGTGACAGGAATCGGGTAGCCCACAGCCGCTGGCGCTTGGACATCGTTACGGATGGAGTCGTCGTCCAGCAAGCCGAGAGCTTTGAGTTGCGGGGCTTCGCGGACTTTGGCTCCGAGGACGCCCCCTTGCTCCCACGAGACTTCACCTGGGCCCACACTGAGCTGCAGCCACACAGAGTCGCCGTAACGAATGGAGCCTGCACTGCGGACGTCTGCAAGGTCCAGCAACGTGAAGATGGCGCGGTCCTTGAAGCCTCTGATCTGCGGTGTTTGCAGCTTCTCCAGCGACTGAACGCGCACTTGGCCATCTGGACTGCCCACCATCATCAGGTGGCCATTGAACAGCTCCAGCGCCACGCTGCAGCCATAGGAAAGTCTAGTTGCTTGCGAGTTGAAAGCGTTACGAAGCTTCTCGGCGTCAGACACCGGAACGACGTTCACTGCAGCCCCCACAGCTGACGTTGTGGTGTTTGCTGCTGCTCCTGGGGTAGCGAGTGCCATCGGAGTAGCTGTTGCTAGTGTTAGTCCACTTGCTTGGCCCATTGGAAGCGCATTTTGACCCTGATTCAGGCCGCTTGTGGGGCTTTCGTGGCCGTTGTTGGTAGGAGAGACAGGGGCGAGCAACGGAGTCGACGACGAAGTCCCGAGTGCGTGGAGTCTTTTCATGATCTCGGCAGAGTTGAAGCTCGCGCCTCCCACCACTCGCAGCCCCGCATTAACCAGCGATGACGACGAGATCGCAAGTGTTTTCCTGCTGCCTTGCTGCTCCCGAAGTCTCCCGAGATGATGAAGGTCCGGTAAACTCGCCATCCCTGGCGTAAGTGAAGACAAACTTTTGTGCGTTCTGCTGTGTCGCTTGATGCCTTCGCCGTCTGCGATGGAGACTTTTGACCCTCTTGGACCGACAGCTTTAGCGTCGTGAGTGGCGTGATGGTCTTCTCTTCCCTGCTCGCCGCTATCTCCACCTCTAGTATTTGATGCCTGCAGCTCCTCATCTTCGCTTTCTTCGCCGTCTGTGGACTCGGAGAAGGCCGAGAGAGTCGGGCCACCTGGTGGAGTATGACGATCATGCACGAGGTCCAAGTACTGCCACACGTTCGATGAGCGCCCGAAAGTATGCGGTCGCGAGCCCGGCGGTGTCTTCGTCACGACTGGAATCATCTTTTTCTCGGCTTTGAAGCCAGCACACGCGTGCACGATCGCCTTGCTAAATGAGGGCGAGGCTGGTATGACACCATCCCATCAGCTAAAAGCGGAGAACACTCACTCTGCATTTGCACAACTTCAGCACTTGAATCTCAAGTTCGATCGGCGAACTTTGCAGCATTCGCGCGAGATCTTCCGGTAAAGGGTCGGTCCAGTTTAGGCATCGGTTGGTGCATTTCACCTTCGTGCGATGGCTGAGCAGCAAACACAAGCGCTCCAGTCTCTTCGGGATCGGATTCGGTGAGTGCGTTGTGTCTCCCACCAAAACTAGCTGAACTAGCTGACCTCAATCGGTTCTGTGTAGAGCGGTCTGCGTCCACGACCAAGCGCAGTGGGATGCCACGTGGAAGGTATTCGCTTGGCCTTGTCTTCTTCCAGCTAGAGTCGACTCATTAACGCCCTCCTAGGAGGTGCTTGGTGACTTGAACAGCAGCCGACGCGGACTCATCCCGCCGAGTGTTTTCTTCCAAGTGCTCGAGGCCAACAGCGTCGTGCTCGTTCGATCCGAAGCGCGTCTGCTGCTGTGGCAGTTCCAAGAACCGAATGGCGCAGTTGCAGCAAGCAAATTCCTCCGCTGGATGGCGTTGAATGCGCCTGGCGACCACGCGGACCCCGACTTGATGTTCCCACAGCTTCCTCAACCTTACCGCCGCATCAAAAACGTTCTGGATCATGACATCTTTGACGCCGCGTGGAAGATCATCACGACGGAAAGCGCTCGATTCAAAGAAGACTTCGCTGGGGGTGGCGGAACGAGCTCTTCCAGATCCAACCGCGATGCCGGCAAGAGCCAAAACCCACTGAATCATCAGAGAAACGACTTTGATACCGCCAAGAGACGGGCTTGTGAGCCAACGTGGCGAATTCCACTCGACAACAGCGAACAACGCGTTGCTGGGTTGGCATCTCACTGTCTGCTTCCCATTGTGGTTGCTGCGGTCAATACTGAAGCAGGAGACTCGGCCACTAACAGCCCACCGCTTCTGCGTCTTGTAAGCACAACCGAGGCCAACGTCAAGGCTCTGGGTGATTTCCCCGTCTCCTTTCCGCTGGAAGCTCAAGTCCCTGCTGGGAATGCAGACGCCATCACGAACGTCCACGTGTCGATCAAGAATCTCAGTGTGCTGCAGCTTGCAACCGACGGCAATTGCTGGCTCGCTGTGCACCTTGAAGAGACGACACGCGTCGAATTCTCTGATCTCGACCCAAACTCTGACGTCCAACCGCCAACTCCAACAACTCGCGAGTGTGTGGGCTTTTACACCGTGAGAGTGGAGACTCCAGACGCTTCACACAACGACGATGGCCCCTGCGAACTGATTGCTGTGATAAGCCCACCGCCAGCCTCATCGATTTCCTCCATCGTGCTCTCCCAAGACTCAAAATTCCTTTCAGTCACCTGGGTGGGCTCCAAGACTGTCGCCTTGTACAGCCTTCGCCACGAAGAAATCGACCACGAGAGTGAAGCTGACCAGCAGCCACTGATCCTGTCCTCCCCCGCCTTTCAAGTGGATCTCGAAGCAACACGATCGCCCTTCTTGGAAGACGAGAGTGCACCGACTCTGCGTTTCCTGGTAGCGCCAGCAACACGCCGTGCTCCGTTTCATTCATCGTCACTAACAGCACCCACGACGTACGCTTTCGTGCTGTGTTACGGGCTCAAAGTGCTGAAATATGTGCTTCCATCCGTCACTAGCAGCACTTCGTCGCCTACGCTTTTGACTCCGGCGAAGTCATGGGAACACTTGACAAGCATCACGGCGTCAGCGCAGGATCTCACGACGCAGTTCCTGGTAGCGGGGTGCCAAGACGGGACGATTGTGGTGTGGGACGTGCTACAAGATATCGACTACGCGTTCCTCTCCCCAGAGCGAGAGCAGCCAAAGTCGACAGCGCCTTCCACTGAGATCAGCAGCGTCATGTTCTGCCAAGCTGGCTACGTCGTAGCGCTGTCCCATTCTCAACAGCGTCTCTACTTCTTCGATGTCCGGAGCCGCGGTAAGCCAGCACTGATGCGAGTGGTGTCTCCCCCCTCTGGCATCTCCATGACGAGCCTCGCAGAATGCACAGCAGCGGCAGATCTCCCGGTGGCGCTGGTCGAGTTCTCCAACGGAATGGTCCTCCTGTACGATGTTCGAGTAGCCGAGGCGATTGGCAGCCTCCGCACGGCAGCTTCTGGTCACGTTGCCACCTCTTCTTCAGCCGAGACGGCGAGGATCGTCGGTAACCAGGAGACACTCGCCGTTGCTGAGAGTCTGTATAGCTGGCGTGACGTCCTGCTGGCATGCGTCCCCTCCATCTCCACCACGCTCGAACAGCGGCAAGAAGAGCTGGTACGTCGGTACAGTAGCCATCTCCCTCCCTTTCTCGCTCAACGTCGCTCACCTTTCGTGTTGTAGACCTGGGCGAACATCAAGCAACTGTTCTCTTCAAGCGACGAAGCAGCAGCTCCCACTGCGCCCCCACCATCAACCATCACAGCTCCAAGCGCCTCAGTCGATCAACTTGAAACCATGTTCTTGAGAATGGCAGGGGAACTCCCGGCGTCTCCTCAGCGAGCGAAGAAATCGGTCAACAGCGCATCTCCTCTGCAGTCGCCGACCAACCGGAGCTCCGTGTTCAACGCCAGTGTCCTGACACTTCCGAGTCAACTGGGCCAACAGCCAAGTGGTGAGTTCCCAGTCTCAAGCCTGGAGCCGATCGTCCCCGATCTCGCAGCTTTCTTCGAGCAGTACTGCCTCGAGTGTCTTGATCCGCTGGAGATCGCCGACAAAGAAGCCAAACTGCACCGTAAACGCCGAGAGCTGCTGAAAACCATGTCCGCTGGAGGTGCCTGGTAAATACACAGCAACAAGCACACACACAGAGAGAGAATAATGCACTTACATACCATTTGTTAGGCCTCCGTGGACGCCGGGAATCTCTACGCGCTTGGTCTTACGAGTCCTTGACCGGAGAGAGAGCCACGATGTTTGTGCCAAACTTCCAGCACTTGGACGCTTTCAGAGGCCGCGACGGCACCTTGCGGTAGTGTGTGGGGACGGTGAACGCGCCACTAAAGAGTGACTCCGTTTTCCTCCGCTTTCTTGACGGCTCGTCGTCCTCGCTGTCGTCGGATAACTCGCTCACTTTCTCCACCAAGCCACGGTGTTCTAGCTGCCCCAAGGCAGCGGTAACCACCGCCAGCGACGCCAGCCCCGTCGATTCCGGTTCAGCTCCTCCTTCTGCCGCGTTGACAGCATCGAAGAGCTCCGAGACACTGCGACGACGGCGGAGATCCATGCTTTTAAGCACCAGGGCAGCCACACGATCCACGTTGGCCTGTGGAGGAACAGCAGTCCCAAGCGCGTCCACCTTCGAGCCGTTGCTGGCTGTTGCTTCCGCCTTGCCGCTTGTCTCTCGGTTCACTCGGTCGCTTCCACTCCACCCGGCCATCGTGGCTGCAGCAGCCATCGCCGCCGGGGACACATACATACTACTGTGCTTATACTGGTCATCGCGGTGGTACATCGTGCCTTCGTACTCGAACGACAAGGTGGAGGACTCGGGCGTGTACGCCTTCCGCAGTTGCCCGGTGCTGCCGTACAGAAGCTCTGAGTAGCTGAGCTTGCCGCGCCTTGGACGAGGGCCTTTGTGTCCTCCCTTGTGCCACTGCGAACCAGGGTGAGGCGGCAAAGGCAGCGGCTCTTGATCGGCTTCCTCGGGGACGCTGCACTTGGCGTGTGAAGAGTCCCAGTGGTTCATCGAGCAGTACCATTTATCGGGCAGCGTCGACGATTTGATGTGCTGGGGCAGCTTCCGCCACTTGTTGCACTTCTCACACTGAGCCCACTCCAGCACCGTCTTCTTGATGCCGCTTGCAGTCGTCCCGCTCGAGTTCTGTCCTCGCCCTCGACTTCCTCTGGCAGGGTGGCTTGTATTGCCGCTGTCTGCGCTGGTGACGTTGCTGTTGTTCGCTCCATCCCCGTTGCTGCCCGCACCAGTGGTTGATGGCCCGTTCCCCGTTCCAGATCCCGTTGCCTTTGAGCCTTTACTGTGCTTTGGAGGGTTTGCTTTGCCTAGCGCGACAAGGTCAGTGGCAGAAAATGTCGGCGTCATCCCGCTACCAGAGCCAACAGACACAGAGGCGGCAGGTGCGGCGTCGCCAGCGGATGAAGCAGCTCTTGCCTTCTTGGACGGACGAGCGGAGCCTTCCTTCTTGGCCTGCTTGAGCAAGAATGCGTCAACCTCCGGAGGGTTTGGCGCACTGCACTTGGCCAGCTCGGGAGCCCACGTGTTGAGGTGACAGTACCATACTGCTGGCAACCGATCGAAATTGATGGATGCGGGGACGACGCGCCACTTGCCACACTGAGTGCTCTCACACTGCACCCACTTCAGCTCGCGGTATTTCTCCTTGAGGTGCTTGGTGATCTTGCGCTTCTTGGACGCTTTCTCCTTGCTCTTGAAAGCCCTCGAGCCTTTCTCCTTGTCTTCCAACGCCGTCATGTCCGTGGCAGAGCCCTTCAGAGACCCTCCAGACCTCTTCAAAGGCCCTGATCCAGAAGAAGAAGAGTAGCCGCCGTCGTCCCCCGTGCTGGAAACCGTCGACTTGGATCGGGACTTGAGCTTGCTCTTTCTTTTCTCGGCCTGCGGTGACGGATTGGTCTTCAGCACTTCCTCAGCTACAGCACACGACGCGAACCGGATGTCCCACGTGTTCATGTTGCAGTACCAGTGCTTGGGCATCGCGTCCAGATTGAAATCCCTCGGCACAGTGCGCCACTTCTTGCAGCTGTCACACTGGACCCACTTGGCCTCATTGCCCTCTTCTTCCTCCTCTTCGCTCGTCTCTCTCTTGAGCACCCGCTTCGACTTGTTCTTCCTCTTCTTCTTGCCTCGACCTCCTCGCGGGGTTCTTGGAGTCGTATCCGCATTTGGGGTCGCTCCTTCTTCATCTTCCTCCTCGTCACCGTCGCTCGGCACATGTTTAAGCGTCAATCCTGGTCGGGAAGCACTTGAAGACGAAGGGATCAACGCGCCTGCGGATGGGGACGTCGGGGTCTCCAACTTCAGGGACCCTTCAGCAGATTCTGGAGGCTCGCGTTGGCCAGAGCGGTCGGTGCTTGGACCGTCACGGCGTTCCTTCTTCTGCTCGGGCTTTGACGAAGCGCCTTCCTCCTCTGCGGATGATTGAGCTTCTACCGAGTCCTTATCAACCACAGGACTGTCAGGAACCGGAGATGAGGGCACTGGCGACTTGGTAGTTGGCTGCTCCTGGTCGGCCTTAGACGTTGAGCCTTCGGTGCGCTCTTGCTTCACAGCCCAGTCCAATTTCTGTGAGACGCCACCTGTAGCCGAAACAATGCCACCATCCGAGCTGACGAGTTGACTGTTAGAGCGCTTCTTTACCAGCGAAGAACTGGCTGTCGAAACGTCCGAGTCCTCGTCGTCGTCACTTTGCCCCAACGCTTCTACCAGACGCTCTTGTATCCTCTTGGACGCCGTGGCAGGGCTCTCGAACAACGCCAACGTCGACGCTGGCGTGCGAGACGCTCCCGCATCAGCAGAGCCAGCTGCAGGAGAGGACAGCGTCGATGGTTTCGGCTCGGTACGCTTGGCGGACGGAGTCGACGGGCTAACCTTCTCAACGCGTTGATCGCCTGCATCCTTCGCCTCCAGCGACTCGCGCTTGCTGCGCTTGCGCTTCTTACCGCCGCTGTCGTCGTCCTTGCGCTCATCGTCCTCCCCCAAGCTCTCCCGTTTGTGTTTGTCCTTCCTTTTCTTCTTTTTCTTCTTCTTCTTGTCGCGTTTCTCTCGTTTCTCGCGCTTCTCCTTCCTCCTGGCGCTACTAGCGCTCACCGCGGACGCTTCCGACATGACTTCGTCCTCGTTCTCCGCCTCCTGAGTCTGTACGTCCGCCAGCTGCTTCAGCACTGGTTTCTCCTCCAGCTTCGTCTCTTTCTCCTTGCCCACCGCGTGCTTGGGGCAAATAATGAGCTTGGACGAGATCTGCACGCAGTTGGGCGGCAGGCAGCGCGCGTGGTACGCCACGGGGCAGCGCATGCAGCGCACGGCCTCCTGCTGTGCGCCCGATTGATTGCAGCCCGCGCACGTGTGCAGCGGGCAGATGAAGTGCGTGTTGATGGCGATCCGAGCCAATGGGAACTGCGTGATGCAGTCCTGGTGGTAGAACTTGCCGCACGAGAGCGCGCGGCACTTGCGAACGGGTTTTCGACCCGCATCGGCGCTGGGAGCGGCCATCGCGTCGTCCGCTAGGGTCTCCCGGCCCCTCTGTTTGCAGTGGAAGCAGGCGTGGGTCTTGGTCTTGCAGCTGGGGCACAGCCAGTGCTCGCTATGGGTCGAGGCGCCACTATCAGGCGGCAGACAGGTAGCGTGGAAGGCGGAGATGCAGGGCCCGGCGCAGACCACGAGGTCGTCGCCCTCCTGCTCGCAGATAACGCAGATATGCTCGCCCTAACGGATATGATAGCAGGTAAGGTTAAATAAGAGGAGGGTAAATAGCAGGGGAGATGGGCTTTTTACCTTGCTTCGGTCGACTTCAGGCTCGGGTTTGGGCGTCAAGAGCGATTGCTGCCGCCGCTGGTCCTCCTGCAGCTGCGCGCGCAGCTTCTTGCGCCGCTTTTGGTCCAGCGGCACGCGAATGAGCACCGAGTCGGAGCTGGAGCTGCTGCTGGAGCCAGAGCTCGCGTCCGAGTCCGCCATGGCCGACGCCCAGGGGGTTTCCTTGCTGCTGCTTTAGACTGGTGGGGCGCAATAAAGCTGCTGCGAATTTTCAGCCAATAGCGTCGTCAGACGAGGCGGGATTGGTTGAAAAGGAGGAAAACCCAAGTTGAAGTGCGCCACACCATAGCCACTGCAACTTGTCCCTATTGATAGTCGAAAAAGTGATGAAGCGCATCGTCAGTTGGTCTCGACACTCTGCTTGAGCACTTCCACCATGGTGCTGAATTGGCTGTGGCCCCAAAAGTCGGTGAGTGGACAGGTGGTGCTGGTCACGGGCAGCGCCATGGGTCTTGGCCGCATGATCGCTCTCCGCTTCGCTGCTCTAGGCGCCATTGTGCTCGTCTGGGACGTGGACATCACCAATGGGCTGCAAGTTGTACAGCAGATCTCATCCATGAGCGGCGATGGAGAAGCACACTTCTTCGAGGTGGATGTGGGCGACCGTGAAGCCGTGTATCGCGCTGGGCGGCAGGTGCTGGAGCAATTCGGGGCTGTGGACATCTTGGTCAACAACGCCGGCGTCGTGTGCGGCAAGGCGCTGCTGAGCACGCCGGACGCCGCCATCGAGCGCACCTTTGCAGTCAACACGCTCGCGCATTTCTGGACGGTGCGTGCCTTCCTGCCAGACATGCTGAAACGCAACCGCGGCCACATCGTGTGCATCGGCAGCGCCGGCTCGCTCTTCGGCTTCCCCAACATGGTGGACTACGGCGCCACCAAGTTCGCATCCTACGGGTTCATGTGCCACCTGAGGCAGGAACTGCGCTCTCTGGGCAAGCGCGGCATCCACCTGACCGTCGTCTGCCCGTCCTTCATCAAGACGGGCATGTTTGAAGGCGTGAGAGTGCCCATGCTCACGACGTGGCTCAGTCCGGCCTACGCTGCCGACGAGGTGGTGAAGGCCGTACGCAGGAACCAGTGGCGGCTTCTCATGCCGTCTATCGTGTGGCTACTGGCGCTGATGGTGGCCCTCACGCTCATCGGCTTCTACGACTTGGCCATGCGCATCACGGGCGCACTCAACGCCATGAAGAGGTTCCGCCAGACGCGCGTGCATCCGGGCTTTGGCACCAGCGATGGTCGCGGCCACTTCAGCGTGACTGAAGGAAAACCTTTTGCCGAGATGCACCAAGACAGCATGGCGTTAAACCGCAAGCATACCAAGGCCAGCGTCGTCGTGGCCGTCAACGAGAACGAGGCGGCGCCATTCAGCGACTTGCACGTTGAAGCGGGCCACGGCACAACGGTCGAGGCGTAATTAGCAAGGCTACTTTGCGAATAAAGATTTTGTACCCATAATATAGCACTTCGACTGACTATCAAGAATTACAGAACTATATATACAGCCCACAAAATCAACGTCTCACGTCAAAAAAAAAAACTCGGCCGATCAGATTTGAATTACGGCAGCATCCGTTACAGGCTCAGAGCCATCATCAATACATTTCTCAAGTCAAGGCGCTGACAGACAGCTTCAATTTGCGTGCGTCATTCTCCTTTTTGCTTCGTCGAACTCATGTTTAACTGGATCTGGCGGCAGAAGTCCGTCAAGGGCGACGTCGTGGTCATCACGGGCGGCGCCATGGGGCTGGGCCGTCTCCTAGCGCTGCGCTTCGCTGCTCTGGGCGCCGTCGTGCTGGTCTGGGACCTTCACGAGGATCTGGGGCGCGATCTTGTGCAGGAGATCGAGGCTTCGGGTGGCCAGGCGCGCTTCTACCACGTGGACGTGACCGACAGATACCGCGTGTACGACGCCGGCGAGCAGGTGCTTAGGCAATTTGAGGCCGTGGACATCCTGATCAACAACGCCGGCATCGTGGGCGGCCGCCCCGTGCTCAAGTCCTCGGACGATATGATCGAGCGCACTATGGCCGTGAACGCCACGTCGCACTTCTGGACTATCAAGGCCTTCCTGCCCAAGATGGCCAAGCGCAACAAGGGCCACATCGTGTCGGTGGCCAGTGCTGCCGGCATCTTCGGGTCCCCTGGGATGGTAGACTACGGGGCCAGCAAGTTCGCGGCCATCGGGCTCATGCTGAGTTTGCGTCAGGAGCTGCAGGCCTCGGGGCTCTCGGGTGTGCACACGACCGTCGTGTGTCCAGGCTTCATCAAGACGGGCATGTTCGAGGGCGTCAAGCCACCGCCTTACACCAGGTGGCTCACGCCCGAGTTCGTGGCCGACCAGATCGTCAAGGCCGTGCGCAGGAATCAGTGGCGAGTGCTGGTGCCGTCCATCCTCAGCGTTATGGAGTTCGTGGCCACCGTCATGCCCATGTGGTTCGTGGACTGGTTCATCCGCATCACGAAGACGTCCAGCGCCATGAAGAACTTCACGCAGACGCGCAACCACACGCTCAAGCAGGAGTAACTCGCTGCCATGTAAGTGAAAGAAGAGGAATCCGTCTAGTCGAAACACTTTTCTTCTCAAGAAATGCTGGAGTTCAATAATGTAGCTATGTCACTATTGTGGATGATTATTTTTGTTTTGGACTGCTGTGGGTGAGTGAATCAGGTGGCATGGGAAGGACTCCTCCGATCGGACCACCAAGCAGCAGCACAGCAGCAGCGTCAATGGCGTCCAACCTCAGCGCTCGCTGGCTCTTGGGCGGCGGCCACCACGCCGTCGTCGAGGTACAGGTTCCTCCCGGTCCGCTGGGCATCCTGCTGGACGGTGACGACCTGGACCGCCCTGTGCTCGAGGGCTTCGCGCAGGTATCGCCGTCGGACCCTCAGCAACGCGGAGCCGTAGAGACCAGCGGCCGCGTGACCATTGGCAGCCTCCTGGTGGGTCTCAACGAGTACGACTTCATTCAAGAGGACTTAGGCTTCGATGAAGTGGGCGACGTGCTGCGTGAGACGAGTCAGTTGCCTCGCACTCTCAAGTTCCACGTGCCAATAGAGGCAGAGGAGGAGAGCACTGTGCCGAAGAGTCAGCAGTTCGCGCCTAGGAGGGGCCCCCCACCAAGAGAAGAAGACGAGGAAGAGAGCGAGGAGGAAGAAGACGAGGAAGAAGAAATCCATTTCCCGTTGAAGCAGGTGACTGAGCAGCAGAGTATAAGTAACTTGCCGCTGAATGAGCAGTTTGCGCCGAGGAGAGGACCCCCGCCGAGAGAAGAGGAAGAAGAAGTGGGTGAGAGTGAGGAGGAGGAGGACCCTACGGACAATGCGCTGTTTGAAAGCGGGTCCTCGGCTGGGGAATCGTTCCAGGAGATTGACGTGGCCGAAGCTGCGGTGGCGGAGGAGGTCGTTCGAGCATCAGCCATTCGTGCGGTAGACGATCAAGGCAGCGATGGCAGCGCGAGTTGGACATTGACGGGCTCAAACCTGGGTGGGTCGGCGACAGGCAGTACGCCACTGGCGAGTAGTGTGAGCTCTGCGTCGCCCGAGAAACTGCAGCCGGCGTCAATTGAGGAAGCAAGACTCCTTTCGCCCAATCCGATGCAGCAGCCGTTGACGGAGACGCCACAACAGATGCCTCCCGGGTCAGCGAAACCTCTTTCGATAGAGATTGTGGAGCCGCCTCCGTCGATGCCCACGGAGTTGTCGTTTGGTACGATGGCTGCGTTAGCGGAGACTCGTCATTTTGACAGCGACGACTCGAGTGATGACGATTCGAGTGATGACGATAGCGATGAAGACCTGGATGCGGCTGGCCAAACGAGCAGCAGAGGGGTAAGCTGGAAGCCTGTTGAGGCTAAGCAACAGCCTGAGGAATTGTCACCACAGAAACCGCATCAGCCATCGCCGGTGCCTCTGTCAATGGCATCCAACGTGTCATCTGGCACAATTGCTGCGTCACTCATGGTCCAGACAAACCAATTCGACCGAGATGACTCCGTTGAAGACGACGATGACGCCGAGTACGTGACTGTCGTGGCTCCTCCTGGTCCGTTGGGGCTCAATCTGGATGGTGGCGTGCTAGACTGTGCGGTTGTGATGGGGTTCGCCAAGTTACGTGATGGATCAAAGGGTGCGCTGGAGCGCAACGGAGATATCGTGCCAGGCTCGGTGTTAGTACGTATCAATGGCGATGATTTCTCACGCTCGACTCTGAATGAAGTAAGTGCGAGACTGGGTGAGCTGAGCCAGCAGCCTCGTACGCTGGTCTTCCGTTTACCACCCAGGGCCCAACAAGGGGAGCTGAACTCCAGTTTGTTACACCCAAGCACCATTCGGCGTGCCCCCACGCTGCCTCCTTTTGAAGAAGATTTCGATAAGCGCCGCAAGCTCGAGCTCGCCTTGGTCATGCACTACGACAAGGCGGTCCTCGCCCGACGCGAGTGCTGGTTCTGTATTGACTCGAAGTGGATGGCCCGGTGGGTAGACTTCGTTGCTCGAGGTGGTCCTGAACCCGGTCCCATTTCCAACGAGACGTTGCTGCACCAAAACTGGCGCAAGATGCTGGCGAACGACGCCCCTGGCCGACCAGACACAGCCAGGGATGGATTGGTATTGATGAAAGACTACCGCGTGGTGGCACCAATGGTTTGGTGCTTATTCGCTGAGCTGCATGGTCTGGGCCAGGCGCCGCCGCTCGCTCGATATCTCATGGACATCCATGCGGAAGCGCTGAGTGACGGAGAGATCCACAACGTCCTCGAAGTTCCGCGACCGAAAGCGACTGTGCTCGCGAATAATTTGCGTGACAAGTGTCTCGTTCGTCCTAGCAAAGCCCGGTAAGACCAGTACCAGAACCCCTTTTGTCCAGAATTGTACATTGCAAGCGGCCGTCAGCCATCCTAATTCATTCAAGTCATGTTGAGCCTTGACATCATTTTTGAGTTGGTCAATCTACACGTGGCCAAGACGGTTCCGCTAAACGTTGACGTTGACCATAGCAATTGAGATCTCAGCTGTCGTGTCCGTGATTGACCATCCTCTTCCTTGCTGTCAATAGTGAACAGCTCTAAACTATCTGCATGTTTTGCTGAATTCGTCGATAAGCATTACGACGCCCCAAAGAAGAAAAAAAAAGCAAATGTAGCCGTTTTCAAGATCACCAGCATCACATTTTTCAGTTTTCAACCTCGCTCTATCTGTAGTTTCGACACAACACAAATTAAATGAGTTTCTCTCCGATGTAAAACTGGATCGTTCCTAAGAAAACACCTTCATCGCAGTGGATGCTCGATGAACTGCTGGTTGCACGCAAGAATTAATCAAATATTGAACTACATGTAGGTAAACGCAGACCACTTTGTTGGTTTTGAGACACGAAGATTTGTGCATTCTCAGTATAATCCTTTTTTTTTCCTTAAGAGGCATTAAAAGAAGCCTTGCCATCCTTGTCTGAGGCATAAGATCGTACTTCAAGTGCTTGCAACAAGCAGAAAAGTGGATAACAGATTCACTTTTTCGCGATGATTTTGATGCTTGGAAAAAGCACGGTGCCGAACTGTTGGTTGGACTAATGAAGCCATGCAATCGAGCGATACCGGGAAGATACTTTTAAGTTTTTTTTTCAGTCCCTAGCTGTTGAAAGCCGGGGTCTCGCCTTAGAATTCGTCCGAACAGAGCAAAGAATAATTTAGTTCATTGACAAGGGTAGATCGAAACGGGAAGCCGATGACGCAAGCCATGACGACCATATATGCGATGGTGCCTGCGTTAGAGAAGATTGGCTCAATAAATAGTTTGCGTTTTCATAAGTTGTTGCGGCCGACAGGTAAAATGTGGTCCTACTGTACAAGAAGGCAACTATCTCATCGTTACCACTTGCACCTTGCGTGCGTTAATAAATCTCGCATCACCGTGCCGGGGACCGCGGCACTCCACGACACGCAAAACCTGACCATGCGATTTGGTTGAACGCGATCAATGCCTGACTGACTGGCCTCATGTCTTCAATCTGCCAGGCACCCCGTAGACAACCAAAATCCACACATGTACATGCACTGAACGAACTACCCCGTAGACAACCAAAATCCACACATGTACATGCACTGAACGAACTACCCCGCAGACAACCAAAACCACTCGCGCAATTTGACATGTGACAAAAATGATGTTTTAAAAGTGTGCGTAATAAACAGCACTTTTTCGCCGGCTCTTTCAATGTGAGCTCGTGTTGGAGCTGCATCGTCGAAGTTTCAGAAAGATCTATTTCCTGCGTAAAGGAGCTCTTGCACTGTCTAAGGTCCCTGCGTGTCGTCGGGAAATGTACCGAGCATGTCGGAACCACGTTGAAGTTCCATCGATTTGAAAGTTCGGTTTAGCGATGTGTGTGTAGCGGACACGCCGTACAAACAAGGGGCGACAATAGAGAGCAGCTCAGCGTAGGCTGCTCCAAACAGCACCACGAAGCTATTGGAGACTGCAACGGTCGGATGTGGGTTTATCAAGCAGCTGGCAACGTGCAACCACTGTGATTAATTCACAACGCTGCCACCGCTCACGACCGCCAGCGAGCCGTAGCACCAACAGTTCCCCACAGTCCGCGTCAGGCTAATAGCCTCACTTTCGATCTTGCCACCAACGCACCACATCCACACCAACACCAACACCTTTTCAGCAACAACCATGAAGATCTTCGCCACTGCCGCCGTCGCCATCGCCGCCACATTCCTCACCACCACCAACGTCGCTGCCGACGGAGCCGAGGGCACCCCGTGGGGGTACAAGACCAACGACACGACCCGCGCAGCACCGAACCAATGGGCCGAGCACTATCCAACGTGCGGCGGTCAGCGTCAGTCGCCCATCGACATTGAGACGACGGCCGGTTGCATCTCTGAGAAGCGCACGCTGGCCTTCAGCGGCTCGTGCGCCGACTTCAACGTGTCCCAATCGGACGAGTCGTTCACGGCCAGTGTGAACGGCGGCTCATGCGCGGTGTCGGCCAACGGCGCGTCGTACAACATGCTGCAGTTCCACATGCACGTGCCGTCGGAGCACACCCTGAACGGAGAGTACCTGGGCGGCGAGGTGCACTTTGTGCACAGCAATGCCGATAGCTCGGCGCTGCTGGTGACGGGCGTGTTCTTCAAGGCCGTCAAGGGCGAGAGCGACCCGTGGGTGGTGTCGGTGCTGGATGCGCTGGACCACGTGAGCACCAATGCGACGGCGTCGGCATCGCTGGCGTCGTACGCCGACCTCGTGAACAAGGCGGCGGACGCGCAGGGTGTGTTCAACTACGCCGGCAGCCTCACGACACCCGGGTGCAGCGAGATCGTGGACTGGTGGGTCGTCAAGAAGCCCGTGGACGTGTCGACGGGCGACCTGGAGCGTCTGCAGGCGCAGCTGCGCGAGCTGGAGCTCACGGACGACGGCAAGAACGCGCGTCCGGTGCAGCCGCTGAACGGCCGCGTGGTAACGGCGCTGCTGTAGACGGCACTGCTGTACTGGTGAGGTGTGTAGATTTTGCCAGCTATGCTAGAGCAGCCAGCGGGCGATTTCACTGTTTTTCAAACGTAACGATGGAAACACGAAATATACAAGCTTTTCATCTATAATACTAGTGTACGTGCTAGTAGTGTGGTGGCGTGGACAGCATAACGCTGTGCGGTGCGATCGATCGACAGGCCTTCCTTTCGGCAACATGTACCTGCATTTACGTTCCGATTTGTGTCGAGCTGATCAATCCGGTTACACACGGGATCTGAATTCCTGCGAGCAGTTCGATCGGCATCGCGCG
>JAABLK010000455.1:0-27052 GCA_012295415.1 Phytophthora chlamydospora
ACACGCACCGAGAAGGCGCTTCCTGCCACACCAACGATCGCACAAAAGAGCTTCACCATCTTTCCTCGAGCCGGCAGATTCTGGAATGAGGAAGAAAGGAGGGAGAGAATTTCCGGCGTACTTAAGCGGAAAAGAAGGCGTGTCACATACATGTAGACTTCCAACAAAAAATGATGAAACGCGGTACTCTGAAGTATTCCTCTTTGCGGTAAGAATCTGCCGGGGCGTTCTGTTCTATTGCTTTATTGGGGCGAAGCCCCCCCTATAATCATGGGACTCCTATTTGCACTCGCATTTAGCGCATGTAGTTTTTACGAATCGGTAACCATTAGTTTTTGAAATGGGTTAGGGCTTCAAATTGGAATCGTGCGCACTGGGGCCGATTTTAGCGCAAAAAACCTCGGTTCACGAACAATTCGGTATAGGGACGAAAGGACGACCGTCTGTTCAGACTTCATCGAAGACAGGCGGATTAGGACCGCCTGGTCGCTAAAAAGAGTGCAACTTTTAGTCCCACACTGAGCGACTGTTCGTACCCGACGCCTCAGAAAAGGCTTAAAACGGCACTTTTTATTTGGCTTGTAGCACGAGTAGGTGGGTTTAAAACCCCTTCTTGGGGGCAAAAGATGTCTTAATATGTAGCGAAACCTTCATGTTTTAATAATCGGTTAAAAAGGGTACATACGTAATTACGTGAGACGCATTTCATCCAATCCAATTGCAAGAAGGCTGCTATTGGCGGAGCCTGCACGGCAATTGAATCGCTGGCGTTTGGCTGGATGCACAGAGCTCGCGCTTTCACGGAGGGGGCGATGGTGGCGTAACGCTCGTGCGTTAGGCTAGCTAAAACTGCTAGTGCTGATGCTGGCGGTTCGTGCAGCACGCACGGCAACTGACTGAGCGCTGGTGGCGCTGGTGTTTGGCTGGATGGACCGAGCTCGCGCTTTGACGGAGGGCTGATGGTGCTTCCAGCGGTGTCAGCGCGCTGAGGCATCCATCGGTGAGGTTGTAGCATGCTGTGCTTCAATGTCGACCTCCTCGCTCGGTATCTGTGGAAAGGTGTGCGTGCCAGTGGCGGTGCCATTCCAAAGCAAGGTGATGGTGGCGTAACGCTCGTGCGTTTCGCTGTATGGATCGACGAAAGCCGTCTTTTGCTTTTACTGCTGCGGATCTAGCTAAGCGCGGGTAATGCGGAGATTTTACTGCTATCGGCAGCCTTCGTGCTTTGACCGGCGGCGTACGGTGTTGCCAGCGGGGAAGTACTGAGGCACGCGCAGGCGAGGTGGAGGCACATATGGTGTTACTGGTGGTGGCTTCCCGGCATTGACTGCTTGGGAAATGACACTTTGCTAGGATTTTGAAGCGAGCGTTACATTTCGGATGCCGTTGAAGAGGGTTGTGATAGGCTAGTCGATGGTAACCTGGCCGCGGAGAAATGAACGGTGTGAAGTTCCGTTGGGTCTCCTTACTTTTGATTTCGCTTGCCGACGCCAAGTACATTGCTGGCATGGGGCGTGATTTGAGCGACGATGAGGCAGAAGCCGCAAAGATTCTTGCCGAAGCAGACGATGAGCTGCGCGAGCAGCAAACGGAGGAGCAGATCAATGTGTACACGTCGATCGCGAAGCTTCGCGACTTTGTGAAAGCTGAAGCGCCTGCTGATAGCGTGAACGTGACCGTGGTGATGTGTGTGCTGGCGACGGAAAGGCTGGACAACAACAAGGGAACTCGCTTGACGTTGGTTGACGGGTGTATGCACCCGCACATCAAGGCCTACGGAGCTAAGCTGGCGAAAATGGACACGAGTCGTAGCGATACACACGTGTTCAAATTGACGGTGTGGGATCCGCGGAACCGCAACACTGGGAAGCCGCGTCTTCGAGTTGGTGGGGTATACGAGCTGAAGAAGGTGCACTCGATCCAGTTCTACCACAACCGTATGCAAGGCAGCATGAAGTCCCTGGGGGCGTCAAACCCGGGTCTCATTCAAGAGTTTCCAGATTTTGCCAGTGCCAAGCGAGCGAGGCTGAACGAGCGTGCAGGCGATGGTGACATGGACGAAGAGGAGGAGTGAGCTGGAGCAAGAAACTTCGCTTGTGCTGTAGGTAAATAGCAAGCTTGGACGTGTAGGCGCTTGCCGCATTGGTTTCTGTACGTAGGATGTATGAAAGCACAGACAGCGAATACAACAATAGGTACTTCAGATGCATAGTAGTAAGTCTTTGCGTTACACCATTGCCGATAATACTCGTGAATAATCTCTTCTCATACTGTGACGGCTCTGGTAAAAAGCAATTTGATCTGATCAGAGGTGACTGCGTCATTTAAAAACGTGCCGGGTGGTTAAGATGCCGAAGAAGCGGTATGCACAACGGCCGCTCGAGTATTACTTCAAGGGTAGCGAAGACGCCCGATTTAAGCAAGCTCGGTTCACCGAATCGCTGGTACGCTCATTGTTGGCGATAGGGTCGTGTATGTGAGATGTTGTTCATTACCTCATGTGTATTTAGTTGTACGAGCGAAGATCAGTTGTGCAAGCATATGCGGAGTTTGAACCGATTGTGCAGAACGAATATCTACATCGCGCTCGGGTTGAACTGAGTGAGGTACGATTGTACCAGCGGTGACGATCTGTCGGTGTCTAACCCGGAAACGCGTCGTTATAGAATGAAATTCCCCGTTGCTCGTGTGAAGCCCAGGATGTCTGGCAGGCTACCTGTCAGGCGCAGTGTGAAAACAGAAGCGTGAGTCCGAGCGTGAGTTGTGATTGTCAAACCACATTTAGTGTCACGTCCTTTATGCCCAGATGCAAGTCGAGTGTATCCGGGGTGCTTGTGCCAGCGGCCGAATGTGCAGTAACCAGCAATTTCAAGGCAGCGAATGCGCTCGGCTATTGCTGATGCGGTCTGAAGGGAAAGGAATCGCCCTGGCTGCTGATCAGACCATACTGAAAGGCGAGTTCATCATCCAGTACACGGGAGAGGTCATTCCGAGTGCGGAGTACAAGATCCGCGAAAAGGTTAGTATGAGCTGCATTCGCGTTGGCGGACATACCATAGCTAATGGTCAACTTGATCAGGGTCTCGTTGGAGCGCGCCACTACTACGGAGTGGCAATCAGTCCGCGTGAAGTTATTGATGCACGGAGCAAGGGCACACTGGCGCGATTCGCAAATCATAGCTGTAGCCCAAATTCGGAGCTACAGAGATGGGAGGTCTCCGGGGAAACATGCTGTGGGCTATTTGCTCTCGAAGACATTGCCTGTGGAAAGGAAGTTACTTTCCAGTATGATCGCGTCGTGCTTGGTCGACCGGTGAGTTATGTTACTGGTGTTTGGAATCCAGATAAGCAATTCCTGACACATTGTTGTACAGCCAAAACGATGTGTTTGTGGTTCCGAGGGCTGTATTGGACTGATGCCATGAAGAAGTGCACAACAAGGTGGGGCTCACGCGTGCGAACTTCGACCATGTGTTCGTCAATCGACCTTCGCTTTAGCTTCTGACTGTACCTTGAGCCTTTACGCTATACTTTAGCTACCATCAAAAGGATTGGAAAGATGTTGCGGTGTCAGTAGCTTCAATTGCGAATTCTTTGGAAATGTGTTTATGGCGATGGTGGTTTCGTACGAGAACGGTATGTGGTAGCGTCACCTTCGTGCATTCGGCTGCACACATGGAGCTAAAGCTGCTAGTGCTGATGCTGGCGGTTCGTGCAGCACGCACGGCAACTGACTGAGCGCTGGTGGCGCTGGTGTTTGGCTGGATGGACCGAGCTCGCGCTTTGACGGAGGGCTGATGGTGCTTCCAGCGGTGTCAGCGCGCTGAGGCATCCATCGGTGAGGTTGTAGCATGCTGTGCTTCAATGTCGACCTCCTCGCTCGGTATCTGTGGAAAGGTGTGCGTGCCAGTGGCGGTGCCATTCCAAAGCAAGGTGATGGTGGCGTAACGCTCGTGCGTTTCGCTGTATGGATCGACGAAAGCCGTCTTTTGCTTTTACTGCTGCGGATCTAGCTAAGCGCGGGTAATGCGGAGATTTTACTGCTATCGGCAGCCTTCGTGCTTTGACCGGCGGCGTACGGTGTTGCCAGCGGGGAAGTACTGAGGCACGCGCAGGCGAGGTGGAGGCACATATGGTGTTACTGGTGGTGGCTTCCCGGCATTGACTGCTTGGGAAATGACGCTTTGCAAGGATTTTGAAGAGGGCGTTACATTTCGGATGCCGACGTTTCGGATGCCGTTGAAGCAGAGTGTCGTGCTCACCTTGCTTTCATGAATCAGCAGATCACTCTATCGTTTGATGCTATCTGGCACACGAAGTCTGAACGAATCATAGAGGTGGTTTTTGAGAGCGTCGTGTTCACCAGTCCATTAAAGATGTCGAAGCCGGCAGCACGCGTGTCGAAGGTTGCATTGGCCAAGTTGAAACAACTCTCGAGAAAGCAACCCAAACGTTGTCCTCGAAAGCGAAAACGACAAGAAGCGACGCTCGAAGTTCAAGAAGAAGAGGAATCGACTGCGCGGCAACAACGTGCTAACGAGACTAAGCAGCGAAATGCAGATGCACAAAAGCTAGACGTTTTTACAAAGCGGAAAATGCGGCAGTGCTCGGGTACTGTCCCGACTTCATCAGCGTCCGACGCAGACGCAGAAGGTAAGCAGGCATAGTGGCTGGTTGTTAACGCTTGAATTGATAAAACCCAACACTATGTGCACAGCTTTCTTTGCGGCAGTTGACGCGCCGTTTCTTCGTATTTGCGGGAGTTGCGGGGAGCTAGCCAAATCGCTCCGAACCACGCGGAAGCGGTTTGCGCCGGACAGCAAGTACTTCAAGTCGCTTCTAAACGACGAAGGCGAGTGTGAGGTGATCCCGGAGGCTGTCGTTCTGTCTGCAGACGATACGAAGTATGTCTTCATTTGCTGCCGCTGCAACGCTTCGCTGGCAAAAGGAGAGACACCAAAGTTTTGTCGAGCCAGTGGTTTTCGAATATGTCCCGTTCCGAGTGAGTTGGCATGCCTAAATTGGATGGAGGCTAGACTAATTGGGCTAGGTGTGTCGTTCACTACGTGCATTAATTTGTACAGCGACCAGCAAGAGTTCACTCGAGGCAACGCCGTAAGCTACTGGAACGACGTACATGGCGTTACCTTGTCATTACCAAGGCCAATTAGCGAATGCGGTGTTATATTATTGAGGTCCAAGAACAGTAAAGGTGAATCACTCGCAAGGGTTCGCCCGGACTTGGTACGTCGTGCATTGACTTGGTTAATTGCTAACAATCCACTCTACGCACGCGTCAGCATTTCGGAGGAAAACTTAGCCGCGTTAGCGACAACATCAATGAATGATTCGGTAGCTGCGTTAAATCTAACGGAGGAGGAAGAAGTCGAGCTCAGAAGTAGTATCTCACACGATGGACCGCGCGAAGGAAACTACGAAGATCCACCGAATTCACTTGCTACCAATGACTCAACAATTGACCCCAACGGACTAACCTCAAAGACACATATTGGTAATCCTAGATCCGAAAATAATACCGCAAATTCGGATATTATCATCGAAGAGTCTTTTGAGCTGCAGGTCGAGAAGTCTGACGGTCTGACGGAAGCAGAGAGGATAGTACACGCTGTAAATACTGCAGTAGGCCAACCTTTATACCCAATTGGTGAGTTGAGGCGCCAAAACGATCCCATGGACGAGTACACGACAAAAATGTTAATGCAAAACTGCTTTCCAACCCTGTTTCCAAATGGTGAAGGCGGATACAACGCACTGGCTGACGCTGAGTATCGAACGCATGAATATTCACTAGCTGATTACTGTGCACATCTTATGAAATGGCACGATCGCCGTTTTGTAATGCACAGGAATTTCAAGTTCTTCTGCCTAAACTTGATCCAGCGCCGGCAGATTGACGGGCTGGTTCGAAGAATTAGACTACCTGATTCACCATTAAACCAACCAGATACTAATGAGAGCTCTGTAGCTTCAGAAAAGGAATTGTGTGCAGCCATGGCGCTACTTGACTCTCTTAGGCCTTACTTTAGAAGTGTTCGTGGTACGGGTCTCTACTGGGCAAATATACGAGAGGATGTGATGAGCATGCTGGGCAATCGAGCTTTACCGTCTCGATGGCCAACATTTTTTCTCACTTTAAGTGCCGCAGATACAGTCTGGCCAGACTTTTTCAGAGCATGCAATCCTGCGCTGACGCTAGAAGATGCACGGAAGCTAACATCTTTTGAGAGACGCCGCTACCTCACTGAAAATCCGGATATTGCAGCTAGGCATTTCAATAGACGATTCAATGCTTTTTTTGAACACATACTATGTGGAAGAGCAAAACCGCTGGGAGATATCACGGACTACTTTTGGCGTGTTGAATTTCAGCAGAGGGGTTCTCCTCACATTCACGCTTTACTATGGGTTAGGAACTCCCCGGATGTGCTTCAAAGTTCTCAGTCTGAGATCGGGCGCTTAGAGTTAGCTAAGTACGTTGACAACATAATATCGGTGATGTCAAAATCTCTCGAGCAACTGCGATCATGTACATGCAGTGTTTGTACGTGCGAAAATAATAGTCAACTCGACATATTGTCTGCCAGGCCGCCCAAAACCACAGATAGTGCATGGCAATGTGATTTGGCTCGCGTTGTGCAGAGGGTTCAACAGCATCTGTGTGGTCCTGGATCAAAATGTAGAAAGCAGTCAAACACTTGCAGATTTGGGTATCCAAAAGAGCTCAGAGAGCGCACAATGATCGAAGCAACTGAGGTGACTGATGGTGTACCGTCGGTGAAGCTACGATTGAAGCGAGACGTGGAAACGATAAATAACTATTCGCCTAGTCTTCTTTCCGTATGGCGCGCTAATATGGACATACAGCTTGTAGGCAATGCGTTTGGGGCAGCGGAATATACGGCAGCGTACATTAGTAAGGCCGAGCCTGACACACTTCGCTTCAAAAACATTATTGCGGCAGCAGTAAAACGATGTGACTCAAATTTACCGCATCATGCTGTTCTCAAGAAAGTTGCAAACGCATGTCTATCGATACGAGAAGTTAGTGCGCAAGAAGCATATTATATCTTGCTTAGGGAACTACCGCTGCATGGTAAATCGCGGCAGATAACACGTGTAAAAGTAATGAGGCACGTGATGAGATACTATCGAATTGAGGCATCGGAATTACTAGATCTCCGAAGCGATGAAATCCATGATGATGCTGTTCGGATTGAGCCTGTTGAAGCTGCATATATGGCGCGTCCTAGAATATCACGCTTTGAAAACATGAGTTTTGCTTCTTTTGTGGAGAACTACGAGATGGCGGAAAACGTTTCATCTTCCCGAGCCAATGACAACTGCTGGGAGCGAGACGACTTAAACGGGTACATCAAGCTCCGCAGAAAGGCTCACGTTGTTCGAGGAACACCCTGGATAAAACCAGACCCCACAAATCCCAACTTCTGTTTCGCAGAAATATTCCTACACAAGCCTTGGCGAGGACTCCACGATCTACCGAAATCTGATGAAGAATGTGTGGCTGAATTTGCGCGCGAGCAGGCAATGAGCCTGCTGACTGAGCTCAGGGAAGAATCCAACTCACTAATCTCCCGTCAGAGAGGCGTAGATATTGCAAAAACCGTGGCGACTACGCAGTCTATAGAAATTCTGCCGCCGTCGGAATACGTTTTTGTCGAACCCGATCCACACGATAGTAATTTTGTGGAGAATTGCAGTGGCGAAGAAACCTCTACCGCAGCTAGCAACACCGTTAGGCAGAGTTTGCACTGGACACCAAAGCATGCATATGGATCTGATGCAATCGATCGAGCCCGAGTGTTCTTGAAGCATGTTGTGCGTCCTTGTCTAAAACTTCAAAGAAGCGCCAGCCGCACTAGAAACGAGATGAATGTTACAGAACACTTCAAACGTCACTACATGTATCCAATCTCTTGCTTCGAGGACGGCAACGGATCCAGTGACTGTATGGATGCCTCACAGTGGATCCCGTTCGCATTAACAATGCATCAGGCGCGTAAACGATTTCGGGCGTCGATCGAAAATTCAAATTGTGCGCCACTACAGATGGTCATTCATGGCGAAGGTGGTTCCGGGAAAAGCTGGCTAATTCGGCACATTGTCAAGGATGTTCATTGTGTGTTTGGAGAGCATACTGTATCTAGGCGGAACTCAAAGCGAATACTACTGCTAGCGCATCAAGGTACTGCCGCTTTCAATATTAAAGGACGAACGATATGCTCAGCTTTCGAGCTTACTGCATTTTCACGAAACGCTTTCTCGTCTTCATACACCTCACTATCTACGATCAAAGGAGGGCAAACGAAACTGAAAAGGTTGCAAGAGGAGTTCGCCACCGTGCATTTGGTCATCATTGATGAGTTTAGCGTTATCTCGAGCGGCATGCTTTACTGGATTGACCAAAGGATGCGTGAGATATGGCCTAGTTGCAGTCATTTGCCATTTGGCGGCCGGGATATCATATTTACAGGTGATCTAGCTCAACTTGACCCAGTTGTTCCTTATGCGCTGTCCACGCCAGCTTCACAGATCCAGAATCCGATACAACGACGAGGATGAGAGCTATGGGAAAGCATTCCTAATGTGTGCACCTTGACGAGTCAGAACAGGGGGAAATCCGACCCTGAGTGGTTTGATGCGTTGCGACGCCTCCGCTGTAAATGCCCTACCGAGAATGACGTAGCACTTTTCAATTCTAGATTCCGCAAAAACAATGATATGCCACCTTGGGCTCTATCAGCAAAGCATATCGCGTACACAAATGCCGACGTAAATGAATCAAATGTTCGCAGTCTTACAGCAAACTCGCCTTCCATTGTTAACGTGCGTTCGAAGCATAAAGTGCAGTTAAAGCGTCTAGCTAAGAAACGCGAGGTTAGCAGTAGATCAATTGAGCTTTTGCTTGAAGAAGCAGAGTTGCCTCGTGTAAGTCGAGATAGAGTTGTTGGAACTAGTGTTAAACTTGCTGTAGGTGCCCCCGTCGTACTAACTTTTAACGTCGAACAATCGGCAGGTCTCTGTAATGGAACTAACGCGGTTATCTACGATTTCCTGTTCCCATCAAATGATGAACTACCCATAATACTTGTCGAGATCACAGATACATATCTAGGTCCCTCGTTTTTGCCGGACGTGCCAAACATCGTCCCAATCCTTCCAAGACGAACCAGTTGGAGCAACAAGACCAGTGATTTGAGTGTGTCGCGCGACGGTATCCCGTTGAGGCTGGCTTATGCAATGACAGTGCATAAAGTACAAGGACTAACGTGTCCAAAACTTGTTTTTCACTCAAACTCCGTCCCTAATACTTCGTTCGCGTACGTGGCACTTTCACGAGTTAGATGCCGGGACGATATCGTACTCACGAATCTGCTGACGCTTTCACAATTATCATCCTCGCCCGCCGGACGTGCAGCTTTTTGTGCGGAAGAGGAAAGGATAGGCAACGCTGTCGAGATAACGAAAGAGACTGCATCGCAAATCATGTCCGACATGAAGCAGTTAGCACGAGCGCATAATCAAATGCTGCAACCGCGCACTTGAGCTGGATATGCCTATATTTCTTATGAGAGTTCCCTGCGTAAGTGGGTGGAGCGTTTTGGAAGCTTAGCCAGTGCTGTCGAGGTGTGCTCTTCAACTCTTCAATCCACCACTTCTAGATATACCTCGCTCTGCGCAATTGCCTGATGAACGAATTCAAACACGGGGCCACGTCGCCCCCAAGAAAACGAAAGTCTTCTGATAAAACGTTGGCAGAGCTGGCGTCGCCTACCGTGTCCCGACGAAAACTTGAAGTTCACACCAGCCCGGCCAACAAATGTTCGAGTACCGCTAATGCAGCGGTGAAGAAGCGAGCACCGTCTGTGAGGCAACGCGAGGATCCCAGTGTGAAGTCTCGAGCAAGCGACTGCATCTCGGTGGAAGCTTCGAATCCGGCAGTTTTGGTCGAGACTGCGGCGACGGGAAGAAAGCGGCTGGCTGCTCTCATCAAGCATCGGCTCCGCGAAAGAGCACTGCGTACACAGGCCGCGCTCCGTGCTGACAAAGCGCGCCGCCGCAGCTTTCATGAAGTGCCTGGAAGGTTTGAGGCAGACCGACTGATGCACATTCGCGCCGACGTTGGCTTTGAAATGATGTGTGAAACCCTTGCCGCGCGTGACGCCGCGGCAGGTTTAAGTCCCGAGGACACGCCAAGAGAGCTTTTCAAGTAAGGCATTGATGTGCGTATTGATTAGTTACGGGTGATACATAAGTGCAACGAATATGACATCGGGTAGGCAGAGCAGCCCTTACTACTTGTGCATTTCTTGCGTCTTTCTGGCCTTGCAGCTTCGCGCATGGGCTGCTTGCTGTACACGCAGAGTCTGCACGGCTTTGCCTGTCAAATAACCCACCACCAATTGTGAATTACAAAGCACGAATATCCTAATCAAATGCAACAACACTTACGGCGCGCATGCTTCTTTGCCTTGACAGCGCGCGCATGCGAGGCTCGATCTGAGGTCGGGACCCCAGGAACGGTTGCCGACGCTTCTTGAGCTGTAACATCGTAGGTATCCGTCGTAGTGTCTCGATCCGTGTACTGCGTCAGGCTGTCTTGCTGCCCCAAGGCTTGTTGATATGCAAAACTGCATGGCACGCCGGCTCGATGCTGCGAGCTGAGTGCATAGACAAAGCTCGGATGCCCACCTTGTCGATTTTCCGGCTCCAATTCGTTCTCGATGCTCTGCTGTACGCCCTCGTGCTGCATAGGTACTGGCCAACATAACACATTGCCTGTTAGTAGCATCATCACCTTTGAAGCTGCTCCTACCGCGAGAAGGCTGCGAATTAGTACCTGCGCGAGAACGAGCTGGGGAAAGTCTGTCAGTCAGTCTGTAGAAAGGGTTGTCCTGTAATGCAGCTCCCCTACCTTTGAGCGTACGTTGCTTACATCCTGTTTGCTTGGTGTTCTTGAGCTTGGCCATCTTGCTTTAGATCGGGGGGGGGCGCGCGCCAGAAATCGTGTTCGAAACACGATTTTTTGTGATCGCCCCAAAAATAGCAACTCGACGGAGCGCAGCGACTGAGATGCTCCATACTAGTCAATATCCTAAGATTCAAAAGACGTTGCTTTCACTCTCAGATGATGGAGAGGTTGCGTCGCCAAAATAGCACCTGGCCCGGAAGAAGGTTCCACGAATGTTCTTGGTGGTAAATTCACAGTTCGTTAAGAACTGTGCTTAGTACAGCGGCTTTCGAATGACGCTAATGAATGGCTACAAACTGCTTACCCGGGCCGGCGGGGCGTCCCGGGGGGAATCGTAGTTCGAAGAATTTTGTTGCGTTTTTTTTTTAACCCGTGAATAAACGCAGAATCTGCTGTAGCGTTTTCAAAGTTGTTCCATAATAAATTGTTCCATAATAAACAGTATTTCACTAAAACACAATTGAATTGTGAACGATGTGGTACACTCAATTTCAGGAATCCTCTCAATTCCAGACCGCTTTCGCAATGGTCACTATGCATCAAATGCTTAAGCGGATGCAGTGTGTGCATTGCAGAATCAGCCAGTGCTCGTTCGGGCACATCTCGCCATGAAAAGTTCGAGGTCGAATGAGGAGCGTCGACGTGAAGGCGTTGGGGGTGAGTCTGAGGGAAGTGGCGACCTAGGCAGTGGGCAAGGCTCCGAGGGAGCAGATAGCGAAAGCGCTGATGGTGACGGTCGTGCTGTCGAAGACTCCAAGGACTCGGTGGGTGGAGATGACGAAGATCAGGTGGTACCGGTGGTGCCGCGGACACGACCAAGGTCTGATGATGGCAGTGCTCCACCACCGGCTGCGAAGCGGCTCAACCTCGGCCGGCCGGGATGCGGTGGAGCCATTCGCCAGCATGCTGCGGCTGGTCATGCAGATCAGGGCGCCAGCCTAACGACAATGAATCGCCTTAATCCAAGGTTATGTGGGCCCGTGCAACAGTTGCGGGGTTGATCCGAGGGAAATGTACGCCCGTGCAACGTACGCGCCAGTGGCTCGGGCAAGCGATATGGAAGAGAAGCAGGATCGTGAAAATACTAGTGCAGATGCTGAAGATAGCAGCGAGGACGGCAGTGTACACGGCTCACACGAAGCAAACGATGCTGATGAAGAAAGTGCCAGCGGGTCGTCCGAGGATCTTGACGAAGGCGCTGAAGTTGGCTCCGATGAGCACGGCAGGGAAGGCGGCGGCGATGGGGAAGAGTCCGCAAGTGGGGATGAATCCAGTCAAGAAGTTGAAGGCTCGCTGTATACTCCTAGTGAGTCCGAGTACAGCGCGTCAAGGAGCAACAGCGACGCGTAAGATTGTTTACGGATAGGACAATGTCGCCTCAACTTGAGCAAGTAAGCAGTGGTTATTAAGGGAGAGCAAAGAATTCAAATGAAAAGATTGTTGTGGCAAGTTTCTTCTCGTTTACTTACTTTGCTGTTGTTTGGTGCTCAATGTCCAAAGCCGTAAATGGTGCATCCTTGGCGCTTAAGAGCGTAGACAACGTCCATGGTGGTGATAGTCTTTCGGTTTGCATGCTCTGAGTAGACGATAGCATCACGCACCAGGTTGGAAACGAATACCTTCAGAACAGCACGAGTCTCCTCATACAGCAAGCCGGACATCCGCACGACACCAGCTCGCCTAGCAAGATGGCGGATAGACGCCTTGGAGACGCCCGTGATGGCATCGCTCAAAACGATATTCTGCCGCTTAGGCCCACTTTGCTTAGCTCCTTTTCCTCGTCCTGGCATTCAGTGTAGTATTCCTGCACTAGTATGATTAGAACGCTGTCACGAAGCTCACAAGTGACCAAAGCCCAGTCGTTACCGTACCTCTTCGGCCGATTCTACTTGGTCACCAACGCGCAAAACGCAAAATGAGGTGCTGATCGACCACAACTTGAGCGCGTCGTGTTCAGTACCTATTGTACGTTTTAAAAAAATACCCACCAGCCAACAACGTTGATTTGGTCTACTGGACGACACCCATTCAGGCTACCGTTGACACTCAATGTGCGTATGGTGCTCTTGCTAATACTGCCGACCGCACAATAGGCTAACGAAGAATTCAAACCTCAAAGTACTGTGGCGTAGGCATTCCTGGGCATGAAACGATGCCAAAACTTGCTATCGTTGCAATACGTAGTTGGGTGCTTATCAGACTACGTACGCACTGAGAGGTATTACACGACGTCCTGCTACGCCTGCCTTGGCTGAAGCGCAGCCAGAAGCTCCTTGTGTCTCTGCTTTGCTTCACCGCGGTCTTCTTCACGCTGGCGTCGGTGATCTTCTCTCTCTTGTTGTTGTATCTGTTGCGCAATACGCCATTCTGCGTCGTGTTGCTGATCGCGCTTCTGAAACCACAAGAAAAACTGCACCAAATCGCAATGCGCGTGTCGTCTTTCACAAGGCATAGTTGATGTACAGAGTGCTGATTCCACCGTGGCGTGGTCCGTGCACTCACAGACATGCAATCCATGCCGACAGGGTGCTCTTCGTGTGGTCGTTCCTTCGAGAGCAATACTAATATGCCTTCATCAGCTGACGGCATTGACGACCCGTCGTCCATTTGATCAATATGAAGCGCGGAGGATGAGGTGTCGTCGTCGCAGCCTGTCGTGGTAGCAGCCGAAGCATCGGAATATAAACGTTGTCTTTCAGGCACCGTAGCGGCTGCCAATTCGCGACTGTGTCGTCGCGGAGGAGCTGGGAAGTGCTTGACAGTTGTAGCATTGCCTTGATCCTTCACCCTCGAATCAAGCTTGCGTTTCAGTTCTGCTGCGAGCTTACTGAGCGAGCGTGAGCCACCACTTGTACATTCGGCGTTCGAGAAAGCCTGGTATAGGCTCTTGAACTTCCTTCGGAGACTTTTACCGCTGCGAGCCTTCCCCGTGGACTCCAAAGCCGCGTTAAACGCCACCGATACTGCATCCCATTCTGCTCTCGCACGAGGTAGCTTGGCCGCTACAATGGCTAGTAGTCGGTTCTGCTCGTCGAGATTGTAGTTTCGGGTCCCCCGCACTTTAGGCATCTTCGTTCACGGAGTTGTGTTAGACCATGGCTGAAGCGCAACACGAGAAAACAATCATCAACGTACCACAGAGCTCTGCACTTGACTGCGAAATCTGAAATGACGAGATGCTGGAGGCTCGCTCATTTGTGTAGACCACACATACGGTTGTTCGATTTTTTTAAAATGAAAATATGCTCCAGTTGGTATGTTTCAAGCAAAATGCAACCCCCGTACAAGAACAGCCTCGCAATCGGTCGGCACTTGATCGGTGCCTACTCAGCGTCTTTTTGCCAAGATAGATCTCTTAACTTCTCCGTCACTTGACACTGCTCGTCTCGGAAAAGTTTCAGGCTCATATAGTTGTTGATGCGGACGATCGAACCAGGTGGAGGCAGATCCTCCGATGTAGACACCATATCCCACATCGTTGCTGTCAACAGCAAGGAGTTGACGGCGTCCGGATTTGTGTCGTATTGCTCTCGGAACCCCTGCGCAGAACGTTCAACATGAATGTAAGTTAGCAATAAGCCAGCACAGGTAGCATCCCGTAGGCGTACTTTCACTTGATCGTGGAGCGACTCTGGCGTTGTCGCATCCGTGAAGTGAAGTCGAGTTAAGCTCCACTCCTTGTAAGTGTGATCCGATGCCCACAACAGCTTCATTTCCATAGCGAATTTTCCCGTCGCCTTGTCAGCCTTCAGCAGTTCTTGAAGCTCTGTACGACAACAGGCGTTGATATTCGAACAGCACGTCAACGTCAGCACAAGAGCCAGACCCACCTTGTACGCTAGAGACTACACGCAAGTTGGGGTCTCCTTGCAGCTGGTTTTGGCTCACGAGTTGCTGAAGGCGCTGGAGAGGGGTCAGGCATTGCGCTGATGACCCTTTGGTCTTTGATATGTCTTGGAATGCCTGGTTAGCCGGCGGTATAGCTGCGACCATAGTCGACGAGGCGGCCTTCACCTTCATATTGCGAGTCGTGCTCTTCACACTCGGTGCTGGTTTTGGTTTGACGGTCATAGCGGCTTTGATTTGACGAGGACAGCACAAAATCAACAATGAAGTGCTCACATCAGCGAGTTCGCAAGCACACTGAACGCACATGCATTGATGTATAAACAACGGAATTTGTGACCGCGAAAGATGCCCGCTGGTGTGCTCTGGTGACCACGACAGCGTGTCCGAATCCTCCTTGAAGAATGTGAACGCTGTAGCATAGTCTATGACAGTTAAAATGATGAGGCGTACTCAACTTCAACTGACGCACTTTCGGTCACATCCCGCACCTGTTTGTTCCTTCCATCTACCAGGCTGGTTGCAGTGTTGGCCCAGCACAACATCCAGCAGTACATGACAATAATTACTCAACGGGTATCGGGTGCAATGCAATACAACCTTGTATGTTTCCAAGCCAAAAACACATTCATGAAGATGCTCTCAGAGCATTAGCAAGCCCCAGTTGCGCAGAGCAACGTTGTCCTCAAATAAAATAAAAGCGGCTTCGACAGATACTAGCGTGGAGAGTACACACGGGGTTAAGTAGAAGGCACTCCTAGCGCAAGATTTTAAAGGGCCTTTTGTCACCAAACGTGCCTTCGAAGGAGAGGCTGTGGCGACAGCAAAAGGCATCACTGGCGAGTGGACGGTTTCGAAAGATACCAGGTCAAATTGAAGGCGTCCCTGGCGCAAGATTTAAAGGGACTTTTGCTACCGAAAGTGCCATCGAAGGATACTGGCTGTGGCACCAGCACAAACCAGAAAGTCTGCCAGCGTAAGCTGCACACGCTGGTTTAAGTAGAAGGCGTTCCTGGCGCTAGGTTTTAATGGGCCTTTCGCTACCAAAGCGCCACCGAATCTTGTTAGGTACTGGCTGGATATGCTTATATGAGCATGTTGTTGTCGGCGTCCCTTTTGATAGCATAACGGAGGTGCCAGCTTCACCCGTGTCGTAGAATATGCACGCCTTCTTACCTCATTTCTCAACTTGCGGTGCCGACCCACAACACTGCAACCCGACCATACCCGCCACCTCTCTGCTATGTACGCTCGCCACAAGCTCAAAACGCGTGGCTACATCGTGCTCCACAATGCTGTTCCGATCGAGATGGCTGATCACATGAGGTCGGTCTCACGCCAGGCAAACTTCTGGATTCAAGACACCTGGGATGGCATCGCTTTTGATGACTATCGCTGCAATGCGTTTCTGCCCGACGCGATGGCACAGAAGGCATCCCTCTTCCTGAAGCCGTTCTACAAGACATTCTTCAGTGAATCATCTGCGACGCAGTGGAGGTTCTTGACGTCGGCTGGAGGTGCTCCTGATCAGCGTATTCGCCGTGACTTTCCGTCCGCGACGACAGGATCCGCCGCACTCAACGTATGTGCCATTCCTGGGTCGATTTTCGTGGCTCTGCAAGACAGCACCTATTTCTATGGCTACGGGTGGAACAGCCAAGTTGCGCTACAATCGAGCAAGCAGATCATCGAGCTCAACAAGGGTGATATAATCATGTTTCGCGGCGACTATCTCTTCGGAGCTGTTGGTTCCGCTGCCACCAACGTCATCGTTCATGGTTTCCTGGATATGCCGCTCTTCGTGCGCCCGATGTACCACCAACCACAATTTGTGGACGTCCTGGACGATACTCGAGATGTCGATGACGTCTTTTGCTACGTCTGGAAGTGCCCATTTGTAGCCTCAGACCAGAGGTCGCTGCAGAGGCACCTCAATCGATACCACCGGTTCTTCTACAACCAACCTCGAGCTGGAATTGCACCTTAAGATAGTGCTCGCAGCGTTCAAGGAACGTGACCGACTCCGCTGCAAGTTGCGCCTGGAATCGGTGGTGTTGTCAATGTAATTGTGTAGCTACTCTTTCCACTCTATAAGCCAGTCCGAGGCTCTAATATACGTTGCATTTTGTGTGCGGATGTGTGCCTTGCCATCAACAGTACTGCAACTGGGATCGCCTGTTCTTGAGGGCGGGCGTGCAGCATCACCGCTGGTCATTTTACTAGCATTAAAGAGCAGGGGGCCGAGTACGCCATTGAAGCCTTTTATTTCTAGGGCGAGTTCAGTGCATTGCGGACTAGGCACATTACAGTCATTGTTGTAGTTAACGCATTCTCGTACAAACATCAAATGTGTAACATAGTGCTCAGCAGAGGTTCATGATTGATCAATTATTGCCCGCAAGTTGTAGTAGCGGAGTGTTCCGTAACTCAGCAACTAGTCGCTGCCGCCGGTTAGATCCACCACCTCAATCTCGGACGAAGCCTCGCGGATACTCGACTTGGGTTGCGAAGGAGGAACTTCTGCAAGTCCAAGCTGTCTGCGGCGCCGAAGTCTACGTCGCTTTTGAGGCCCAACTCCCATAAACAACGGAACGCTTAGGTCTCTCTTGTGCTCAGTGTGCGCGCGTGGCTTGGAAACTGCTTCACTCATCAGAGGCCTTTTCTTGGCTATTGTCGCCAAAGAAAATAAGCTGTTAGTGCAGCAAATTCAACTACATACATCACGTCCTAAACACAGGAAAAACGTGTACGAAACCTGTTTCTTCTTTTGTGCTTATAGGGTCGGATTACTGGAGCTTCTAGCCTAGTTTGTTGTATTCCAACCAAGATTGTCCTTAAGCCGTTCGCAAAAGTGTTTTTTTTTTCTGATTCACGTAAACAAGAAGCTCGCTCAAAAGGTACATTTACGCCGAATTTGCTGTGATTCCCTCAATGCTGATGAAACCTAAGCATTGACGAGGCACTAGCTGTGTATTATCGAATGAAGAAGTTTAACACATGAGCGATGATTTAAATCGTCTAGGACGATCTTTTTATCTTAAGCTACTCATTGTTTTCATGCTTAACTGAACTAGACGTTCTTCCTCTGCCAATGCGTCACTTGGTGGATGAGCCCATTCAATGATATCTGGTGTAAGCGGACTTAGCGTCGTAAATGCCCAGCGTGACGTTACCCTTGAAACTAACAAGTAAGGTTGTTCACGTTTATTGGCAAACGTCGTCTTTGACCGCCACTCTGTGACCACCATGTTGGTCAGTGTTTCACCTTGTACCTTGTAGACAGTCGAAGCCAACGCACACACCAACGGAAACTGCTGAATCTTTACAGTTAAAGCTCGCGGTTTGCCATGACTAATACCCGCCAGAGGGATCATACACTGATTGTATGCTTGTGACTTGAACAGTAATGGGAATAGATCAGGGGAGCTACATCCAAGCATGGGAAAAGCAGTGTTCCCCCGCGAAATACGTACTAATACTGCACGCGGAGGCAAACTTGGGATTTTAACCAGAATTCCTGCGACAGAGTCACGAACTACGCGAAATTCAGTGCCAGGCTCATAAATGATGGAGTCCAGCGTACCGAGAGTGCCGTTCGCAACCATTTTAGCAGGTCTGATATTCTGGGTAACTTGAATAGGCATACCAACAATCAAGTCGAGGTATGGTGCCATGCGTCCGAATTTAGAATCAGGGAAAGCCATCACCATTTGTTTTTCTGCACGACTCAAGCTCGCCAACTTGCCTTTGAAATCGGCAACTATCCGCACAGGGTACTCATGACTAGGTAGGAACTTTGCTGCCCTCGATATATACATGTTGTTAATCGCTAGCCGTGTCGAATTATCGGGTGTCACGAACGTCGGCGTAGATGCGTTATCGCCGAACGAAACGCTCCGGAGAGCAGTGCCGACTTTGAGGACACGAGAGTTGATCATACCAACGAACTTGGGTGTCCAAATTCCACAGCGAGCTTGGCGGCACCCATTCCCCCATTCAGGCTGTTGGAAGCGCACGCACTCATCAAGTACTATTGCAGCATGAAAGGACCTCCACAATTGATACCCCGCAATTTCGTTCACACGACACTTTAGTTTGCCAGCAGGATCGCGATACAATGGATCAGCTCCGATGGGAGGTAGCTGCAAGAAGTCTCCAGCTAAAACAATATTGACACCTCCGAAAGCAACGTCGGGAACATGTTTTGCGATGCGCAACAGTTTGTCAAGCTCAACAAGCTGGGACTTCTTCATCATCGACACTTCATCAATAACAACCATGCTCAGGTTGACTGCTGCTTCAACGCAATTTAAGCGGCGAAGTTGCAATAGAAAGCTTGCCAATGTTCTGCCTCCTCTGAGAGTAGCTGCTTTTCCTGTTAGTGCAGTTTTGATTAGACAATCTGCTCGTCCCCAACTTGAGCACAACTTTTCAACAGCATCAATTATTCGACTTTTACCCGTGCCTCCTTCTCCGCCGAGAAAAAAAAGCAGTTGGTCCTCATTCAACTTGCTGCTCAGATCCCCTTCGAGATATGACAGCGACTCCGAGTTTTTCCATCGCGTTAGCAAAGCTTTCCCTATTGCTTTAAGGGCAAAATGCTGCTTTTTGTTTAGTGTAAACGCTTGTGAAATGCTCGAAATTGTTGCGAATTCTGGTACTGCTGGTGGCGTATGAGCAAGTTGGTTTTGCGGCTCCCAGGTCATGTTCAACTCAATGAGCGCGTCCTCCACCATCTCAATCACTTTTGTGTCTCGAACAACTGTGGCAGGCGCGGCAACGGCCACTACAGCATTGTCGGTGCCAGAATCAGCAATCCACTCTTGCATCTGAGTGATCGTTGGAAAACTATCTAGAGTGGTGCTGCAGCTTGACGTAGTGGTCGTCTGCGCAGCAGCATCTTTAAGTAAATCTAGATCAGTGAAAGCACATATCATGTGACCAATACATGCGTCAGGACGTGCCGCAGTCGGGCATATCGAAGGATTCAGTGAACTAGTTTCTAGAACCCCATTCGTGTGTGCTTCGCCATCCCATACGTCTACATAGCGTCCATTTATCTCGTCTTGGTCTTGGTAGTCGTCATTATTCATAGTAAATAGCTCATCAAACAAAGCGACGTTGTCGTCATCTTCACTTTCTTCTTCACCTTGATCTCTGCCCATATGTGGTTCTACTCCAGTATTTACAGCAGGATGACGTTCTGATTTAGCATGGCTTGCACCGCAGTAGTAGTCATCCATATTATCCATGATTGTTCTGACAAACTCACTACGGTGATTCACCCATGCTTCATAAGTATTTAGCCAAGCTTCGTCAGTAGGGGGTTGTCCTCCGATCAAATCGCTCAGGTCACGAAAGGGCTTGAACAGCACGAGTGACAGCAAAGCACGCTTACTTTTTGTTTCAAGAGGAGATCCTTCTCGCACATACGGCACTCGATAACCATAGATCACAGGAACAACTTCAATGTACCTTTTGCCAACGCTGTGGCTGGTGCAAAGTGGGTGCTGTGCCAAGAACGGTAGGCGTGACTTCAGAGCGTGACTATCTCGCTTTCGAAAGAACCTCATTGAAAACTCGTACAAATTGGTCGCCTTCAACACTTCCGGTCGGTAGATATAGTCATCTAAGAACGAAACAGCACGATAACTTGACTCGCCTACTGGTGCGCTGTTATTTACCAGGTAGCAAGAATACTCCTGGACAGAGCGTAACTGCTGAACAACATCTCCAAGTGGCAGAGACGTACACTCAACACTGCTGTAGCAACACGAACCTCGATAGAGATAAAGCGCGGCAAGAGGTCCAGCAATTTCTTGGCCGTTTGTCATAGCGTAGGCGACAGATGCTACTCGTTTTCGAGCAAAAGAAAAGTTTATTTCCTCGTCAAGGGCTGATACTGATACTTCCTGAGCCTCTTGTTCCTGTCGCCGCTTTAGGGCCGCCAACGCTACCGCAACAGAAGAGTCCAACCGCTTCTGGTGTTTAGTCACGTACTTGCAGCAGTAGTATATACGATCAGATGCATCGCTTCCACCAAGCAGAACTTGAATGTCATGGTTACATTTGAAGGTAGCCATCAGCACGTAGTTGTATCCATTGATAAATTCATGAGCTGCGTGTCGACACAATTCTACCCCGGCGGAAGTGAACACTGTTTGAGCTACTCGATCACGGGGAAATTGATAGCGACAACATGACGCGTCTAGTGTTGCTCGTGACTGCTTGAAACAGATACTAGTGTGACACCACCAATGTTGATTCAACAGAAGTACGAGAGTCGATACCATGTAATCCATTGCTTCTTTGGGCATTCGGTTGTTTAACTTTGACGGCGGCAGCATCTCAATCAAGCGCGTCAAGTAATCATTTTGGAAGGGATCATCATCACTCTTGCAAATTTCCATTTGAAAGCAGTTAGCGTGTTCAAGCCACTCCTTAGTCTCGAGTGCGGTTAGTCCACTTTCATTACGCAAGTCGCTCTCACCTTTAATACTCCATTGCATTTGCTCACGTTCTTCAACAGCTCGAACCGCATGCTTTTTCGAATTACGGCAGGCAACTTCAGAACTCGCCTGCTCTTCTATCTCTTCCGGCGACAATGTGGAAGGCCAAACCGGCCAATATAGGGGACGGCTCTGAAGCAGTAAGCTTCTAAGCACGTGCTGAGAGCTAAATGTTGCTCTGCAGGTTTCAGAGCACAACAGCGAAGGCTCGGTGACGCGTTGCCGTGCATGCTGATTTGGAAGCCCTGCTTTCGGATCCCTCCGCGCCGCTTGTGGAATTGGTAGCTGCATGACGCTAGAAAATGATGCTCCACAGTGCGAGCACGAGTAGCTATCAGTCGAGATTGGCAGATCGTTGGTCACAATGCTACTGACGTACGTCTGCACCGCTTCGCGAAAACAATTCTCGTTGCTACTAGTAAGCAATGCTTCGATAGCAGCAGTGTTAGCAGGAAAGTTGTCTAGCCAAATCAAAAAATGAATGTGAAGCGTACCCCTTCCTTGGGTCTCCACCATTCCAAAGTATGCCCTGATATCTCCAAACAAACCTCTGTAGTGCATTTTTTGCTTGGTTCCAGGATTTATTCCCAACGCTATCTTGATAAACGCGTCGATTTGCCTCATGAACAACCTGGCTGACGCACAGTCGTTGCCCAAGCATCCCTCGCGCAGCTCAGTTTTGGTCGGCATTCGCGCATCCAATACATCAAACAAGGATTTTACCGATGAGACTCCAGCGTAGTGCGCCGTCGCAAATGAATTATCCGTGTTGGGTGTCAGCGTCACAAATAACGCAGGCTGGCCAAATCGCGTCTGGTATGCGAACGCCTTTCGTCGGCACTGTGAGCGCTCCGAGTTACTCCCCCACACAGAACCCGACGTAAGCTCAACTGTTTTAAGAAAACTAGCCGCAACAGGATCTGTTTGCTGTTTCCGTGGCAAGCAACCTTGTCGTCTTCTCTCGTTTTCTAGCAACGCAGCGCCAAGCTGTTCTACCCCGATGCTTTCATAACCATCGTACAGACGGGGATAACGTTGGCATCGAATAGAGTTTTGAATATACATGTTTTGCATTGATATTCGATCAAACGCAATCAGCGCAAATAATTCATCCTCGGCAAACTGGCGATCACTCAGAGAAATATAGTGCTTTACACACTCCTTGAGAGAAACCTGAACTTGTCGAAACTCGCCTGGGTGGCCTCGCCCGAAAGGAAAGAGGTGAGGAAATATGCGTGCCAATAGATCGCCGTTTAGGTCCCTGGAAAATTTATTTGATTGTCGAATCATAAACTCACGTTCACGCTCGTTTATAACTTCAGCGGTACCAGCACGAGAAACGATCGGATGTCTGCTTGCCATGAGCGGAGTGGAATCGTCGGTAAGTCCCACGCGCCTCTCCAGTACAGTGTGTTCTTCATTTTCAGATACAACATGCCACGCGTCCGATCGACCACGTACATTTTCTTGCTCTGAATCCATACCCACCTCGTATTGCCGTCTTGGTCGACCACATGATCAAACAAATATTCGTCAACAACGTCATCTGGATAGTCCGTGTTCAGTACTTCATCACTCGGGAACATGTTTTCGTACAGATTATTGAAGTCTTTGTAGAAGTTAAACACGTCTCGGACAAGCTGAGCTCGAACACGATGCATCTTCTTCACCTGTCCCACTTGGCCCTCGGTGAAGTCCCCGACCATTACAACGCGGTACGACGCAACATCCGCTACCGAGCGAGATAAAAGCGTAACCGGTGGTCCGGGCGTAGAGTCCAATGCCACACAATGCGATCGAATGCAGCGGTAGCGACCACCCCGCACCCGTGTCATCGCACCAACAGTGGTCAGTTGAGTCATGAACCGTTCCGGAATCGTAAGGCGCCTCAAATAATCCGGTAACCTCCCCAGAAAGAATCCATTGGAAATTGAAAACTTAGGAAGTTTTTGACACTTTACACTGGCATCACACGTTTTGCAATCGGACATCCATGCGCTCGGACATTCATTCTCCTCATCAATATAGCAGTGTATTCCTCTCGGAGAAACCATCACTTTTTCCAGGCCTTGGATGTGGGGAGGTGCACGATATTGATCCAAGAGCCCCTCCGGAAGCGTAGGGTCAGCTTCTCCGAGGCAAATGCGCAATTTCTCCACATATTCCCAGTCTGTGCCCTCCTTTCGCACGGAATCTCGTCGTAGAATCAGTCGATCGCACACTAAGCAACAGCATTCATCTAATCCCTCGGGGCCCAGTGCTTCCTGAAGAAGTACCATGCATTGAAACTTATCCTCACTGCTCAGTGGGGTCAAAACGTTTACTCCTCTCTGCAAAGAGCTTCCGACTTCGTGATCGACTTCAAATCCTTTCCCATTCTTGCATTGTCTCGATTTCTGCTGACGCATTTTCCATTGCTCCCGCCGATAGGCGACATCTAAGTGCCGCAGCAAATCATCGTCATCACCCTCGGCTACTTCCAGCTTTCTCTTATAGATTCCACGGGGCATCTGTACGCCAGGTTGCCATACACCGCATTCACGTTAGCCACAAGCCTTTCAAACACCACATTACACGCTTCGCACTCACCTCTTTGCCGTTCTTTGCGTACGTGTTGCCGCCGTCGCCGGTCGCCACCGCTGCCTTGCACACCTGCATGCATCCATACAGCCCAGTCGCGTTAGTCACCAGCCCACCACATGCGAAGCTAGTCTCCGACGGGCGCACTCACCTCGATGGGCTTCTGTTCCGTGCTGCCGCGGTGCTGGGTGTCACATCGGAAGCAAATCTTGGAATGACCCTGATGCCGCGGGGCGGGCATCGCCGACCATGCTGCCGCGCTTGCGTGCCTGTGTCTTTTTGAAAGGGAAGCTCCTTCAATTTTTAATTGAGCAGCGCCAATTGGTTGATCGCCCAGGCTTGTGTGCCTTTTTAAAAAGTACCCACCACTGAAAACTTCAAATTCAACATGCAAACAAAAGTTTTCGTACACGGGCTGTTTTATTTTCCTTCTTGTAACTGATTCGCATGGGTGTCCGATACTTATGAGCATGGCAGTGCTCCACCGCACCGCGCGACCCTCCGGGTCGCGCTCAATACCAATAGCTATCGGTCGGTAATACCGCGTGGGAACAGCTCGCACCCCTGCTCCCGTGCTACCGAGTTACCGGTAGTGGTACCGACGAGTGACAAGTTAAGCCCTGCTAACGATAGTTCTTCGAACTACGATTAGCGTGCCCGGGACGGCTGTCACGGGGGAAACCACAGTTCGTTAAGGAATTTTCAGCGCTACCGGTAGGGATCGCAGAATATCTGTCGAAATCACAATGACGAATATTGACCAATCCAAAGTGCGTTTATCTTCTAGACAACTTCTGTGCAGATCTCATGGGGAAGATATGAAAATCAAAATGACGAATATTGACCAATCAAAGTGCGTAGCAGTGGCGTACTGCTTGAATTTTATCAATTAATTGTTTTGGCCGATCAATGCAGAACTTAAAGCTGCTTCGTGCAGCTCGACTTGATATTGAATTGTTAAAAGCCGTATAGAGTTCTTCCCTGGTGCTTGAGAGCGTACAGGACGTCCATGCGCGTGACGGTCTTCCGGTTTCCATGTTCTGTGTACGTCACGGCATCTCGAACCAGGTTGCTAAGGTACACGCGCAGCACTGCTCTCGTCTCATAATACACGAGCCCGGAGATCCGCATCACACCAGCACGACGGGCTAGCCGGCGTACGGCAGCGTTAGTGATACCTTGGATGCCGTCTCGAATGATTTTTCGGTGGCGTTTGGGCCCTATCTTGCCGCGCGCTGCCATGCCTGTTGATGTCCGAGGTGAATCACCAAATGGGAGGCAGCTATCGCTGAGGGTTCCGTAGTGGATCTAAGCAGTCAAAAGCATGTTGAAGTTAGCAGGATCAAACATATTTGGCTGAGCCATCTGAACTACTCAACGCTTGGTTCTTTAACGTGCGTGCCGCTACACTACCCGTACGACTTGCTCTACCACTTGTCCGGCTTGGCACGATGAATTAGTCCCAGCGAGCAAACAAGCTCTCTAAAGTAACCTTTAGCACAGCCATACTCTGCATCAGCTCTTTGTGATAACGTCTGGCCGCTCGCCGGTCTGATTTGCGCTGCAGGAGAAGTTGCTTGAGGCACGGAGCATCCGTTCCTTCGCTTGGTGGTTGGGATTCAATGCGCTCCTGCAGCCATGACAGCAATTGCTTGACGTCGTCAGTTGAATGCAGAGCTACAGGAAGGCTTGACTCCGTTGATCTCGCTGGAAGATTTGACCCCGTCGACCTTGGCTCTTCGAAGCCATCGCGCACGACTGGCGGCTCCGAAGAAGCTCGTTGCACTTGTGAGAGAGGCGTCTCTGCGGAGCACCCCTTAACCGCTCTCTGACGATGCTGCTTCATCATCGTTTGCACCCAGCGCGTTGCGTCTGACAACCGAGAGTCACCACGTTTCGAAAGCAAGCCCATGCTGCGGAACTTCCGCTTTAGACTGACCGCGTTCCCCCACTTCCATTGGGGTTCTTTGGTTGCGTTATACGTTGCTGACACGTCGATCCACTCGGGCTTCGTGGCGGGAAGGTGCTGACGTACGAGCTCCAACAAGTGTTCCATCTCGCCACTGGAGTAGTTCGTTGATCCCTGCCGTTTTGTCATCTGACATTTGCATTAATACACGAGTCACATGAGCTGCATCGAGGCAGGATCGCACTCACTTGTCTTCGATGGCGCAACTTGGGGAATGAGTTGGGTGCTGCTGAACGATCGCAAATATGCACCCAATTCTAAAAAGCAACGATTAAGCTAATTCGGACCTCGATTAAAAGCCGCTCTTCCAACTACTAGATGCATGCAACACACAGCTTCTCATTCGTACACTACAGCTTCTGGGCAATCCAGCTCATCTGGCTCAGTCGTGCTGTCAGTTGGCATTGCGTTTTGCCGTACAGTCGTAGGTTGCTGTACTCCTTGATGTCAACGATGCAACCGGGGGGTGGAAGAAGCTCAGAGCCGCTCTCCACGTTCCACAGTGTTGCAGTAAGCAAGAGCGAGTCAATGTCCACGCGGCTCTCTTCGTACGGGTCACGAAAAACCTGCAAATACGTAACGTTAGTTGTGAAAGACACAATGGATCTTTAAGCGAACCTTCAGTTGATCCTCGAGACTTTCAGGCGCATTGGCATCCACAAGATGAAGTCGAACCAGAGTCCACTGTTCGTACGTGTGATCCGAAACCCAAAGGAGTCTCATTCGAATCACACCACTAACCACACCGGACCCGGTTTCCTCCTGTTCTTGTAGACGGGCTTTCAATCCTATGAGAAGCAAAAGCGTCATCAGTGAACGCTACATGCGTAATATTGTGCACAAACAATGCATACCTTCCACGGTGTCCATGACGACGGTGTCGGTGCGATCATCTTTTGCAGCAAGCAACTTTTTCATGCGCTCGTACGGAGTCAGTGTCGTTGGGCCCGACGTATCATTCTCGTCGTTGGGGTGTGAGTCAGAGGTTGCTGCCGCTCGGATGGCATTCTTGTCGTTGGGGTGTGGGTCCGGAGCGGCTGCCACTCGGACGACAGTCTTAGGAGCGGCCTTCACCGATTTCTTTGGCAGCTTGGCAGCTTCACGCGGCTCGCGGGACTTCCCAGCCATGGTTTCAAT
>JAABLK010000456.1:0-27051 GCA_012295415.1 Phytophthora chlamydospora
CAACAACTACTGGTACAGCAACACGGGCTTCTCGTACGACGTCGTCGAGAACGGCAACGTGCTGCTGGAGGGCAACTTCTTCGAGTCCACGGCCGTGCCCAACAAGAACGACACCGAGACGGTCGGCGCCATCATCGTGCCGTCATCGGCGACGCAGTCGAAGTGCAAGTCGACGCTGGGTCGCAACTGCGTGGTGAACACCGTGGTCAAGAGCGGCGCACTCACGGGCAACCGCGAGTCGGCGGCGCTGCTCAACTCGAAGAAAGTGGCCCCCTACTACCAGCCTATCAACCCCAAGAGGTTCACCACGACGTCGCAGAACTTCGGCGTGGGTCCTCTGTAAGTCAACCGGCTGATCTATTGCTGTGACGCTACCGACGAGAAGGTAGCGAGACGCCCATCCAAGATGGCGGCGTGTTACGATAGAGGAGCACGGCGCTGTTCTCGATACACTAGTTCCGTAGATGCGTTTCAATAAAACTAGATGTGGGTCGAAGCAGACCTAACTTTCATCGCACAGGCGTGCTTTCTCCGTTCAACTTCTTACTATGACTCCATATGCAAGTTCTCCTCCTATAGCTAGCTTCACCAATTCCAACAGATCGGGTGGGGGCTTTGGTTACCGTAACGATGATGCTGTTGACCAAGCGGCGGGCATATACGTTCTGGGTGGACAGCATAGCGACAAACGTGACGTACGTTGGCTCGAACGGGTTGGCTCGAACGGATCGGCACCGAAGTTGAAGCTGTCTTCATCCCGCTTCTGATTGGTCGACTTGCACCACGCCATTTCCACACGACCCAGCCAAGGTGTGGCCCACACCAGGAACTCTGGGCCGCACAAAGCAATCGCAGCTTGGACACCAAGGCATTCCTTCGACATGAGCTGGCGCGCACAGATCTCCCGCGGCATCCAGGAGCTGCGTTTCGTGGCCTGTGACACCTCGCAGAGCAGCGCGGGCCTGCGGTGAGCTCCCCTACCTGTCTTTTCGGTCTCACGCTCGTAACGGGGGAGAGCTGACGTTCCGGTGGTCTCTCTTTCTCTCTCTGTGCAGGACCTTTTTCCGCAAGAACTACACCGAGCTCAAGATGCTGAACCCGCTCACGCCCTTCGTCTACCGCGAGGCGGAGGAGATGGAGCCGTTCGTGTACGCGCGGTTCGACTGGGGCGTGGAGAAGAAGGTGCCTGTGCCTGGCAAGAGCGACAAGGAGATCCTCGCGGTGCTCAAGGGTCTCGTGGACCACGGCCTCTCGCTGCCCAAGTCGCCCGAGAGCGATCTTGTGGTGGCCGAGCCCATCATCGAGGCCGACAAGGGCGAAGACGCCTACGAGCCGCTCAACCTCACGTGGGACGGCAAGACAATGCGTCGCAACCCGGCCTTCGACGTGCCGCTGGAGGAGGCGCTCAAGCCGACCGTGTAAGCAGGCTACACTGCACAGAAGAGTGCGGGCGGCATGGAAGTTGCGGGCGCAGAAGACGCAGGAATCGCCGCCCGCCCTTGGTGTGGGAAAAATCAAAAACAACAGGATGAAACGTATGTAGTTGGCCGCTTGCTCGCCGTTGGCATGTTCAGATGGACACCCGTGTTTGCATTAGCACATCACAACTGTCTACGATGCGCCAGGACAGTCAGCACGACAGCGCGAGGCCTCGAAGAACAGGAAGGCAGTCGCCTCTGGACAGACAGACTTAGGACGGGGGAGGCACGGCGCTCACGACGGCCGGGCCCGGCGCGGTGTGCAGCTGCTGCTCGATCATCTGCGCTTCCAACTCGGGAGGCAGCTCTTCGCCCACGTCGATCGGAGCGCCGCGGTCGCCGCGAATCGCACGCATCACACGCTCCTGCTCGTCGTTGTGGTGCTCGAGGTCGTCCAGGTGGAGGCTGTACGTCTCGATGAGACCCTGACGAATCCGGAAGGGCAGGAAGCTCGCGATGGGCTCGGTCAGCAGCATCGCGTCCAGCTCAAGAGGCACGCTCTCCTGTTGTGATAGTAGACGGAGGTTGTCGTTTAGCACGGTCCTTGCTCGCAGGAGACCCTCAAAACAGCACGTACCAGGAAGGAGGCGATAGCCGTCAGCCAGATTGCCAGCCCCCACGCCGCATGGGAAATCGTTCCGAAGACGCTTGCCCAAGACAGCTCCATGACGTGGCGGAAGCGGAAAACGTAATAAATATACTTTGCCGAGCCCACGCCGATGTATCCGAAGCCCAAGAGTAGCAGACCTAGCAGCAGCAGCAGCATTAGTCCAGTTACTGAACCATTATAGTTCCCTGCCAACAACAAGACTCACCCGCGCCACTCAGCTGAGCTCCGCGGTGGTGCTCCTGCGCGTACATGGCAACTCCGACAGCCGAGGACAGCACGCCGTTTCTCGCCCAGTTCAGATACGAGTTCTCGTTGCTGAAGCGCAGCACCTGTCGTAACGCAGCGACATTGCACGCGTGAATAACAATGCAGCGGGGTGTCAATAACCAGCCAGTCATCCAGAGCCTCTCACCAGCGAGTTGCGGAGGCGGTGGTTGGCGTCCGCTTCTGCAGCCGCCGCTGCCTCTTTGGCCTCCGTCTCCGCCGCCTTCTTGGCCGCCTTCACAGCTTCAATTACAGATATACCAAATCAGCCAGCAGCAATGAAGACTCCTCAGCCTCTGCCCACTTACCGTTGCGCTCCTTCACACGCAGCAGCCGGTCCACCTGGTACCTTCCCAACAGCATGTAGGCGCCCGACCGGGCCTTCGTTACGCGGCCGCGCTTGCTTTTGAGCGCAGCAGCCGACCCGGAGCACGAGGCGTGTGGCGCGTGCGGCACCGCGGCGCTCTTGACGGCGCTTGGTACAGTGGGTGGCTGCTGCCGACCCGCCTTCGAGCGCAGCCCCATGGCCCCACGAGGCAGCGGAGCGGCGGGGGTGGACAACGCGGTGCGCAGCCCCCGCGCGGCGACGCGGCTCCAGCTGCACATCATGCTTGATGCAGCCGAAGTCGAGAGTGCTCGATTGGATCAATACTGCCCATTTAAAATATATTTTTATATATTTAAAACGCAATTATTGATTTTTGTGCTTTCAGATTCTGCGCGCGTTGGCCAAGTTCCGACAGCACCCATGTCTGACAGCGATGCTTCCGAGGACGCGTATGTTAGTCTGATACAGACATTGACGACGAGCAAACAACTGCAGGGACCTGGAAGTACATCAACGGCAACCGAGTGCACATGCAGGTAGACGACACGGTGCTGTTCTGTTGGAGAAGGCAACAAAAGAGGAAGACTACGTCGTCAAGAGGCCTTCGCAGCGGATGTTCGGCACCACGCAGTACAACACGGCATGCTTCAACATATCAAGGATCCCTACCACGTGGTTGGACACTTCGATTCTTTGAAGCTGCAGCCGTTTGGGAACATTAATTTGAGCTGCGAATTTCAGCGCTGACGAACTCTTTGTAATTGTGGAAGTTGAGCTGTGGTTGAGCTTTTAGGAGCTAGGGAAGCACTACATGTCGTTTGAGAGATATCGCTCTATTCTCGCAGCTTTGGGTACCACGAGATGCCAAGAAAGTCAAGGGCCAACGTTGACAGCTCCTTTAGCATAACCCACAACACACTAGCTTTGTCGTCGTCTATGCGCCGCCATTATGCTTGTTCCAGGAACGATGACTGCATTGATAGACGATGATCTCATACGACTACGTTCTCGCGCTGATAAAGTTAGACTAGCCCATGTTCGTAATCCGGAAAAGGGGTAACGTGACTTAGCGAAGCTCTGATTTAGAATGATGTACTGACGACGATCGCGCACGAGTACGTATGACTAGTACAGCATGGGGTGGATTTGCTGCTTACTGGGCTAATTCTCGGAGGTCATGTCCGCTCGTGGGGAGTCGACCGTGGATATTGTCCAGATTATTCAGTGCTCATCATGTGGAGTGTCGACAGAGAGTGGCATATGTTTGCCTGGTATCGTGCACGTTTTTAGACATAAGCTACCGGTCGAACTGGTCATCAGTACTGGTGGCAGCATACAAAGCAACTGCAAGCAAAGTGAAACTGTAAATTTTCACATTGACCATATTCACTATAAGAGCACGCAAATCGAGGTCTAATGTGAGATTCATTGCATCCAAAGTTGTACTAGAATGTTCGCAATGCTCAACGAGTGGAGCTGGTGCATTACCGCCAACGTTGGCGCACTCTCGTCTATTCAAGCGCACCAACCGTGTGCCGTCGTCAAGCCAGAGCTTCATTTCGCTTTCTTCTCCCTCCGGCACAGATACCCACTCAAGTCTCATTCCCCCAGCACTTCCCTGCCGAAAAACGCCGCGTTCTGGACGGGGGAAGAGTTAACGGGCTTGCTGTGGCTGCGAACAACGGAATTTCTCGCTCCATGGCGTACCGCATTGCGGACATCGATCGTGTCGAAAACCTGCCGCGTGGGGGCGCCCAGCCCACCGTGAATAAGGTCACATCGGAAGTGAAGGAGCATCTCGAGGCCTACTTGAACGACAACTGCACGCATACCATGGAGACGATGCGCCGCATGCTCGTCCTCAACCTGGGCGTAGACATCACGACTTCGACCATAAGCCGACACTTGCTTGGGATGCTGTACACCGTCGAGCAGACACGACGACGTGCAACAACAAGACGATCAAAACGCTGCGCCAAGTGTTCGCAAAAAAGCTGAAGCAGCACTAGCGTGAAGGTACCTTTATTGTTTACTTTGATGAGACTAACTTCAACGTGTATTGCAAGCGGGGCCGAGGTCGCGCGAAGCGGGGTGAACGTGCTACGGTTGTCCTGCCACCGTCCAAAAGCGCGAACCATCAAGTTCAATGCGCCATCAACTCTGCGGCCGGCGTTGTTTTGCATCGGCTGGAAAGAGACAGCATTCGGATGGAGCAAAACGCGCAGTTCATCGAGGACATCTACGACACGGTGAAAGCCTCGGAGTTCTATCGTGAGAACTACGCCGGGAAAATGGTCTTGGTTGTCCTGGACAACGCCCCAACCCATCGTCAGACTGAAGAGCGCGTGGCTCCACACGACGACTTGGAGATACTTCGACTTGCCCCCTACTCGCCGATGTGCAACCCCATTGAGGATTGCTTCTCGGTCTTATAGGCCCACATCAAGGACGCCCTCGCGTTGGACCGCGACGACATCTGCGACCGCAGCAACATGATCGACACCGACGGTAACCGTCTCACCGTGAAGGAGCGCAAAATACGTTTTTTGGAACGCCCAGTCCACCGCAGCATCAAGTACATCACGCCTGCGGTGGTCACCAACACGGAGCTACACGCTCGTGACGCTGTTAATGCTGCAGAGAAGATGAAAGACATAGTGTATGGGAAGTAGGTTGCTAGCGTTTTGGCGCACTGGACCTCGTGTTCACTTTGGGATGCAATGAATCTCACGTTGGACCTCGATTTGCGTGCCCTTATAGTGAATATTGCTTATGTGAAAATCTACAGTATCACTTTGCTTGCAGTTATTCCCAACTAGGTCCGGCAAAGGTGTAGTTTCCCCGAAGAGGACATAATCATCTTTCATTTTGTACCCTTCATGCCTTGAGGGCATTTCAAATGGAGCCGCTACAAATTGATCCTTTTATTTATCCTAAAAATTGTTGTTAGATTATACTTGCCAAATGTTCAATCGGTTTTGCCTAATTGTCATGATATGTACGCTTTATTAAATAACTTGCTCAAAATGTATGAATGAGAGGACGCGATACCCATGCAGATGCTGTTTGGTTTACAGAGCGATAAGAGTGCACATGTTATGTGCGACTAACTGGTGTAACATATTCCGGCTTCGGTTTCGGTTGTTGAGTCAGCAATTGAGCTTAATGTGTTATGTAGGGTGTCGGCGAGTGTCGACACAGGTGATATTGGATCCGCAAAGGACCCAGAAGTTGTTTGATAGGGTTCGTCGGGCTCTCGAGTCTGTTTACTTTGATGGGCTATGGTTCGTGATCCCGACAGCGACAATAGTGACGGCCGTGGCGTGCGGTCGTCGAGTCCATGAATTCACCACAATTGTAGTTATTTCACTACTGGCTGTGGCAATCGAATCAAACCCTGAAAGTGTCTAAGCGACCACGGCGGATCAGCCACAACAGGGCCAGCGCGTTGATCTTCTTCTATTGGGAAAGTAGAAGTACCAGCAGTGCTGGTGAGCACTGCGGAAATCAGCAAAGTTTACGTGTTCATACATTTTCAAATAAACATACGTATTTTGATATTCATTCAAAATTCGAATTTCGCGAAAGAGATGGCGCGCTCATCGTTCGCTACCGAGTTCCTGCTGCGCGAGCTGCTGGCCGCGCTGGGCGCCTTGCCCGAGGCTTCCGCGGCCGCCGACAGCTTCTCCGAGAGCCTGAGCGAGGACACCGAGTCGCAGGCCCCCGTGCCTATCGGCAGCCAGCCGCGCGTGATGCTCGTGCGCCGCACCAACAGCTCGCGGCAGACTGTGACGCTCGTGGACAGGCAATACGACATGGAGGCCTTCATCCCCAGCCACGTCAGAGACGCGCTGTTGGAGGAGTTCGGCTACCAGACGATCGGGCGGCTGAGCGGCAGCGTCGTGCGTGTCACTAAGTACCATTTCGCCACGTTAGAGCGCTGCCTGGCCACGGACCAGGCGCAGCAGACGTCCAGGTCGGCTCCCCACATGGGCCAAGGCAAAGCGCGCGTCTACCTGTGGGTGGATGCGTTGGCTATTGTACAGGACAGCGAGCTGGCGGTCAATACGCTGCCTGGCGTGTACAGCCACCCGCTGGTGGCTGAGAAACTGCAGACATTGAGTGACGCCGAGCTGGAGAAGCAGCTCATGATCCACCAAGGACTGCCTCCCATTGCTGGGGAAAGTGACCGATTTGATGATGAGCGGCCTCTGCTGGAGGAGGACTGTGTCATTCCTGAGGATCAGGAGCAGGCGCTGGAGCAGCAGGACGAGTGGGGCCCGCCCGAGCGCCAGCCCACGGACTCGGAGCTGATTGAGGAGAACGGCAACGTGTCCATGACTGAGTCTCAGGTGATGCGTGTGGTCGTGACGTCGCCCGAGAAGGGGACGCAGGAGTCCGTCTTGATGGCGTCGTCGTCGGGTAATTCGTCCGTGTCGCTGTCCGGGAACCCGTCGGTGAGTTTCAGTGATGAAGCGAGCTTCAAGTCGTCGCCCGGCAGTCAGAAGTTCCAGTTCCAGCAAGAGAATATCCAAGAAACGTTTGTCGTCGACAGTGACGTGGAGAGCGATACCGAGGGTGATGACGATAGAGAGCAAAAGACTGAGAAATCGACGCCTAGTCCGCCCAAATGTCAGCGAGGACGAAGCTCCAAAAGACAACAGTCGTTGGTTCACTCCAGCCCTGCGCCAACGACGCTGAAGACGTCGCAAAATTCGCGGATGGTTGTGGATCTAACGGATGATACGCCTGAAAAGGCCCCGCGCGCACCCGCTGTCAGGGAAGAGAAGGCGCAGAAGAATGATCAGGAGCCAAAGGTTGAAGCCGTTGACTCGCTGGAAGGACAGGACGATGCAGCTGCAGCGCATGCGTCTTCACCGAGGCCAGAGCAATCAACCGAAACCCAAACACAACCCAAAGGAAACCTCGTTACGAGGTTCTTGAAGTTCTTTTCGCCTGGCGCTACTGATGACCCTCAACCATCTGGTGATGAGAAGGAGGAATCCGCTGAACATGACGAGCACCCTGCTACTCAGATTCTCAAGGAAGAAGACACGAAGGAGCAGGAGAACGGACAAAGCAAACGTGGTCAAACGGTGGACTTCATGTCATCCCAGGAAACGATGGTGTTGGAATTTGATAACGACGAAAACGCTAATGCTTTCGAGTACGAAGGCATGTCTTCGGGCGACATGACTTCCCCCAGAGCAGTGGTGCTTCACAACGAAGGCGATAACGAGCACGCGTTGGCATCTGAAGCAGACACGGCTGACGACCTGACTTTGACTGAAAAGTGGGCTGAAGACTTCGTCACTCCAGAGAAGAAGACAGCGTCGAAGGAAGTTAATGCGGAGCCCAAGACGCCTTCGCCGTCTGCACAAACGGTGACCCCAGGCACAGATCATAGGGCAAAGGCAGAGGTAGAGGCAGCCACTCGCCAAACGCCGCCCATTTCGGTTGAGGATTCGGCAGACCAAGCACGAGGCAACAGTCATCCTGCCTCTCCTCCGAACTCGAAGGACCCTGTGCGCCCGACAGCTCCGTCCGCCCAACTATCGCCTACCAAGAGTCCTTCGAAGCTGGTGATTGCAGTGTCGGACACGAACTCGAGCGAGGGCATGCGCACTGGGTTCTCGCCTGCCGAGTCTCGTGGTTCCAAGCGACGTCACCAGCAGGCAGCTCCATCGTCGGCAACCAACACTGAGCAAGAACGAAATGTACCGCAGCCCCAGACGCAAAAGGACAACCAGGCGGGCAGTAAAGCGCAAAAGCGTCGTCGACGCGAGATCCCGTCGACGCTTGAGGGCGGGTCTCAATCGCCTCAGTTCGAGCAGCCAGCCGCGCCCTTCCTGTCCCGCCGAAGACTCCAATCCGATCGTGAAAATGTCCTCGTGGGCAGCTACTCACTCGATGCAGTGTGCCAGTCGCTTGGGTCGGATACACGAGACGATGATCCCAATGCAGAGGAGGATCCGTCGCATGCCTCAAGGCAACCTCGTCGGGCTTGGAAGCGCTTCGAGAGTCTCTTCCCGCCACTGAACATGACTCGGCTCAAGCAGATGATGGCAGAAGAGAAGGACAAGTAAGCACGACACCAGGACTTGCATTGAATGATTAACTTCCTTGGAGACGCTTGCACCACACAACGCTTGATAAATGTCGGAGCGGACAACAAGCGATGACTCCACTTCAAGCCTCCTGCTCAGTCTCAGCCATCGACAGCTCCTGCACCAAGCTTGGAAACGCAAACCCCGTCGTGTGAAAAGCTTGAAAACTCGCGCCACGCGCACGCTGGAACTGCTCGAAGACTGCATTATCGATGCACACGAATCCAACATCCACACCCCAGTGAGGACGCAAGCGGATGAGGTCACACAAAGCACTCATCGCGATGTCTGCTGCTCTCGGCACTGGGAATCGAAGCCGCCCCGTTGAAATGGAAGCGAAGGCCGCGCAGTCGACGTGGTTGTTGTCAGCGGCAAGCAGGGCGTTCACGTACGTCTGGTAGAGCAGCGTCTCCGAGTTCGCCAAGCCCCCCATAGGCCCCACAGCGTGCACTAGCAGTCGAACACCGGAGCTACAGCCAACCGTGCACAACACATTCCCAGGCTGTGCAGTGTTGCGTCTGCCCAGGTTCGCCACGGCTCGGTCGAGGTCGGGGCCCGCGCGCTCGTGTACACGACCGGCAACGCCTACGTGAGGGTTCCGAAAGGAGGCTGAGGTCGGGAACACTAGGCAATCAACCTGCTTGTCTCCAACCGCGGTGACTGTCCCCAAGTCTCCTTTTATCACGTGGACGTTGCGCTCGAAGCGCTCGCTCTGGCTGCGCAGACTCAGATAGTCTTCTAGAGCCTCAGTGGCATATCCACTCGCGACGTTGACGCTCCGGTGGATCTGGCAGGACGTCAGATTGACGTTGCAGTGTGTTTGCAACAAGTGCCGCCACCAGCCTTGATCAAAGAGCACTGCACGCGTACTTGGAACTTCAGCCATGGCATTGCACAACTTGATGAGACTATCAGCGTCCACGTAAAGCAGGAAGTCGTGCAGAAGATCCTTGCGCAGCAGCAGCGTCTCCGCCAAGCGAAGCTTTGGGTTCTCTGGAGCTGAGCTCAGCCTGCCAGTCTTTGCCGAACGGCGTCTGCCCGACCACATCCCGTGACTTCGCCAGCGCTTGCTGCGTCCCATGATAACTCGTGCTTTGGACAAACTGCCGGGTCAATCTCTGTCAGCCAGAATGGCTACAAGGAGATTATCAACGTCAAGTACGCTGCCCAAAGCTAGATCCGCGCCGACGTTGATGCAGTTAAAGGCAATGTATTGATGTTTTCAGCTAGCCAAGACAGTGTTTCTGTCAGTGCGCTAATGTGTGCGGTCCATTAGAATGTTTCCCAGTTGCTGGTGGAGGCCCCCGTGTTCGAGAAGCCCAGCAGATCCGCTTCACCAGTCGTTTCGCTGGTGCTGCTCACCTTCTTTGGCGAACTGGAGGACGCGAACGGGTCCATATCATCGTCCTCTTCCGCTTTCTTCTTCGTGTTGAGCTTGATGCGGATGGTTTGGCCTTCTTTGAGAGAGTAATCGACCGGTGGAGCAGTCGTGGTGGCCTGCTGCTGAGTCTTCTCGCGCTTCAGCTCTCTGTACAGACAATGCAGATGTTAGACACAGCAAAAACAGCAGTAGTGATGGCAACGCACTTGTTGAAATCATCGATAGCGACGTTGAAGTCGAAGGCGTCGCTGCGTTCCTTGAAGGCGATGCCAATGAAGGCGTGGCGGCCTGAAGGGCAACACAACGGGTCAGGCTTGGGAGCAGCAACAGCAACCAGGGGAAATGGACGTACCAGATGCGCGATCAACGGCGCGCAGGACGAAGTACCGGCTGCTATCGACCACTGCATGACGGGGAAGATGCAAGTGAGCAAGAAGTTATCTAGGAGACAAATAATCTGCCAGTGAGCTCACCTTTCTGGATGGCCGGCGGTCCACCAGCCTTGATAGGGCAGGCTGCGAACAGAGTGCCCGTGTTGGGGTCCTTAAGCTCAATGAGGGCGTCATCGCCGACCGAAGAGACCTGCAAGCGGCCGGTCCAGGCTGGCGTGCTGGGCCACGAGTCCGCTCTGATGGAAGCACAGCGCCTCAGAAAACGCGAACGAGCTGTATGAAGATATGACCGGTGCAGCCGAACCTGTGGCCGGCAGCCGACGTCTGCGGCGGGATTTGGAAGACGAAGACCTGGTTGAGCGTCACGAGGACGCGCTGCACTTCTGTCTCGGCAAGAGCAGCACAACGCACAAGCGGATGAGCAGTCTTGCTTTTAAATCGTATGGGCTTCGCTTGGCCGAGCACGTACCGACTTCAGCCATGGCGGGTGCTGTTCACGAGCGATGGAAGCGATGCTGTGGCACGTGCAGTTGGCTGTCTGTTTTCCTGCGGGGGCAATGAGCTCGCACTGCGCGGGCTCAGAGGATCAGGTCCGTTACGCGTCCTTTGAAGGCAGCCAATAATATATATATACGGACTTGCGGCTCTGATCCTCGCGCTGGAAGTCCCGAGTGCATCGCATTGCTTGTTCCATGTGAGCACTTGCAGATAAAGTGTGATCTGCAGCAAGCATGGCGTCTCCGACGGCGAGAAAGCATTGGAAAGTAGTTTTGTGCATGTTGAAGTTGTGGTGCAAATTCAAAGCGGGTACTACACATAAAGTTCAGAATGGATACGGTTCGCCGAAATCGATGGGACACACCCGATCTCATTCGCCATCGACCATGGCTTCGCTGTCGTTGCTGCTGCTCGCGGCGCTCTGCGCGTGCGTCTCCGCCTCCACGTTCCCCTCCCACGCCAAGTACGGTCGACTGTGGCGACTAGTGCAGGAGGAGGACCAGCAGCTCTTCCAGGCGGAGGCGCAGCAGCTCTGGTTCAGCCAGCGCCTCGACCACTTTGAAGCATCCAGCAACAACGCCACGTTCCAGCAGCGCTACTACCAGGTGGATAAGTTCTGGACAGCTCCCCATGGGCCCATTATCCTCTACATCGGAGGCGAAGGCGCGCTAGAGCAAGCGCCTGCGGGATTCGTGCACGTTATCGCCCAGAAATTCGGCGCCAAGGTGACGAAGCATCGCGAGGAAGCGGGATCCCTTCCTAGTCTGATAAAATATTTACTGTTTATATATTACTCTTGTAGATCCTGGCACTGGAGCACCGGTTCTACGGCAAGAGCGTGCCGAACGCAGACCTCTCGACGTCCAACTACCGCTACTTGACAGTGCAGCAGGCGTTGGCGGACCTCAAGCACTTCAAGGAGAGCTACCAGAAGCAGCTGGGGGCGGAGGATGCCAACCAGTGGATCGCTGTTGGAGGATCCTACCCTGGAGCTCTCTCGGCGTGGTTCCGAGTAGCTTATCCGGACACAACGGTCGCCGCACTGTCCTCGTCGGGCGTCGTGCAGCCCGTATACAAGTTCCACCAGTTCGACGAGCAGGTGGCGCTGGCCGCTGGACCGTCGTGTGCGGACGTGCTGCGGCTCACGACTGCTGCATTCGAGAAGGAAATCGCCAGCAACAACGCCACCAAGGTGAAGGGGCTCTTCGGCGCGCAAGAGCTGGCGGACGCCGACTTCTTCTACATGATCGCAGACGCGGCCGCGATGGCCGTGCAGTACGGCCACAAGGACATCGTGTGCAACAGCATGGTCAGCGCCTTCGAACGCAACGACTCGCTGGTCGACGCCTTCGCCAGCTTCACGGTCGACATGTACGGCACTTCCTTCGGTAGCGGGTGCTTCTACGATACCAAGTGCTTGGCGCGAGACAGTGCTCGCTGGGGAGACGGGCGCTCGTGGCGCTGGCAGAAATGCTCGCAGCTCGCGTACTTCCAGGTCGCCCCCAAGGAGAAGAGTCTGCGCTCGGCGATGGTCAACCTCGACTACCACCTGAAGCAATGCCAAACGGTGTTCGGCGACGTCGTGAACCCGTCCGAGGGCGTGGAGGAAATCTCCAAGCTCTACGGAGGCGATCACCCGACCGGGCACAAGATCTTCTTCTCCAACGGCGGCGACGATCCGTGGCAACGCGCGTCTGTGCTTGACACGCTGTCGGACGATGAGATCGCGAACTTGGCCCAGTGCGAGCTGTGCGGCCACTGCGGCGATCTACGCGCCAACCCGAACGTTCCTGAGCCGTTGAAGAAGCAACGCGAGCAGATCCTCGAGTACTTGACCAAGTGGCTTGGCGCCGCAGATGAAGTGGATCTTGTAGCGGCCGCTGTGTACGAACCAACCGCTTTGCGTCACGTGCAAGAGGAAGACGATGGTGAGCAGGAACTTGCGGGTCTACAGCTTGCCGGCCTGCACAGGTCGTCACCGTTGGTGTTGATCCCCATTCTCGTCGCGTTCCTGGCGCTGGTGGGAGTTCTCCATGCGGATGTCATCCGCGACGCCCCCGGAGGAATGGAGATGATTCGATACCGACTTGCGCACACGCACGAGTTTTGAAAACTACAACCAGATAAAGACACAACCCACAAGCTGTAAGAGTAGACGACGTCCTGATCGCTAGTGTATCTTCACTTGTTTTCATCTTGAAAATGAACATCCCGTCCATCTGAAGCCTGTGTCTATAGCTTACGCATGAATATCGAGGGAGGTCTGTCTTGCTCACCAGCCAAACGCTGCGGCCAAGACGGTTGATTTCTCAAGCTGTCTGCGTCTGCACCTTCGTCTTAGTAGGTGCGGGGAGCGTGGATTGGCCCATGGTCTCTTTAGTTGAGATGTAGGCGTACGAGGCGCCACCGATAGATACAACAACGATGCCCACGGCCTTCTGCACCGTGATGACGTCGTGGTTGATGAGGATGGACATGACGATCACGACCACCTGCTTCATGTTGCCGCACACGCACAGCGTCACTGGAGACGTCACCTTGTTGGCCATAAAGCTCGTGACGTTCAGCATGAAGCTAATGCAGCCCGTCAGGATGAACCAGAAGCTGGCCGAAGGCACCACTTCCCAGTTGTCCCTGAGGGTGCCCACCTCGCCCGTCAGGAACATGGTGATGAGACACCAGCAGGCCGACAGCGGCGCCTGGTGCAGGATCAGATCCACGGGGTGCAGCTTCAGGTCTCCGCTCAGGAACTGCAGCCATCACAAAACCAATTCAAACAGGAGTGAGTCATCGGCTCAAGGGGCAGCTAACAGCGCTAGAGATCGCCGTACCTTGTTGGAAAGCACGGCCTTCAAGCCGGCGAACACGATGGCCACGACTGTGATGACGAAGCCCAGTACCGTGCTCGAGTTGTCGCCCGTGCATGCCAAGTAGACGCCGAAAGCCACGGGCACCAGCGACAGTTTGCGCTTGAGCGAGTAGCTCTTGCCAAGGATGAGCATGCTGAGCACGACGACGACGGCCGGCACAAGCGCGCGCATGACCTGGTTGAACGAGATGGACACGAGCCCCAGACTCCAGTTGCCCGTGATGATGTTGCTCACGAAGATGAAGGAGAAGTAGACCATGAGCTGCTTCTGGCCGGGCTTGAGCGGCTTGCGCTCGATGCCCTTGAACACGTGGATGTAGAGGAACGCGCCCAGCGTGTTGCACGTCATGTGCACGAACGTGAGCGTCACGGGCAGGCGCAGCGCGCCCAGCGCCTTCTTGTTCCAGAAGGTCACGCCGATGTTCTGCGTGAACCACATACTGAGCCAGAAGACGACGACGGACGGCGCCACGTACGACGTCTTGGTGGCCGTGGCGGCCGCCTTCTCCTTCTTCTTGAGCTCCTGGTCGTCAGCGGCCTCCAGATCCAGCATCTCGACCTGCTTGGCCTTGGCCTTGACCTTATTATTGCCGCCCTCTTCTACCAGCAGCTGCGTCTTCTCCGTCGTGCAGTCCGCTTCGTCGTCCGCCTCAGGGACGTCCACGGACACGTGGCCACCCTTGCTGGTCTGGATGAGGCCGGCGCCGCCCGAATGGGTGCGCGGCCGTGCGCTGAGCGTCTCCAGAGCCATTGCTGCTGCTGTCTTGTGCTGCTAGTGCTTGCGTGGGGCGCGGAGAAAGCTCCTTTGTCTGCGCTCAGAGCTTCGATGTGAAGCTGCTCGTCGATAAAGCGCGATTGAGCGGCGAACTGACGATAAGCAAGGGATAGTGCGGGAGACGAGAGAAGGGAGGGAATTGTTGTGTAAAATGACAAGAGAGAGAGAAGCTGCGATGTATGTATTTGTAATATGTGGGACCTTTTCGAGTACTATTTGGTGAGGAATTTGTACTTTTCGTTGACTAACGTGGCCGGCGGTTGTTTGCTTCAGTGAGCCGTTGGGTAACGGAGACTTGCTCGTTGCTGTGCCATCCTCGTCAATGGGATGCTGCGCCATCGAAACGGAACGAGCCTGGCTCTGAACTGTCCAGCCTTCCACGCGGATTCCGCTCCGCAAGCCTTGCAGACTGGCAGACTGGTGGATCTTTAAGGGGCGTACTGGAATCCGCTAGCTTGATACTGCACTCGCCCTGCTGCCAATGCTCCCAATGAACCGACTTCACTGCAACTCGACCTCCATGACGCTCACGTGGATACTCGTTGTTGCCCGTAGCTGCTTGATGGCTAGCTCCACCATGCGCTGAAGCCCAGCTCCTGCCACACACACACACACAGTCAGTTCTGAACGGAACTCCGTCTTTCAACTACCGAGATCAAAGCCGCCAAATCGTACCGGTGACCGTCATACCTGACGCGGTCTGGAAGTTCGAGAACAAGTCGCAGAGCGGCCCGAGCGCCACGAGCTGCAGCTGCGGCCCCGCTCCATCCTGGCGGTCCTGCTCCATTTCAGACCTGCCGTCAGTAAACTATCTGGACGTTTCGATCACTCGCTCAGGCCAATTCCAACCTGCCAGCTCTGCCGAACAAGATCCAGCTCACTCAGCAGCTCGTAGATGCTTCGACATGGACGGAACTGCACGCGGTGAAGACACTCGGCCGCCACCTCCGTCGTCATCGCCGCGTCGGCACTCGACACAGCCGCTGCTAACCGCTTGGTCACGAGCTTTGGGTCACGCACAATGAAGAGCACTTGATTTCCTCCTTTGGCGACCATCAAGGCGGCGTCCACGCATTGCTGGCAGTCGATAACGCCATTCCCATCGGTCAGACGAGAAGCTTACTTGCCATCACTCCACAGCTCTTCACAGACCTCAACACTGCAGCTTTGTACTTGATCCAACGCGGATCCGATTGCAGAACTGCCTCAGTACATTGCAGCAACCATTTAGCAGCTCTCTCTTCCCGCATGCAGGCCCTGTAGTTCCTGTGTCACAACCTCGCAGCCATCTGCCTCGCTTCCAGCGTCGCCACGTCCATCAACGACGCACTACAGAGAGCCGCCGCCTTCTGGCGCTGCGCGCGCATCTCCTGCGAGTAAATACTCGACGCAAGGAGCTGCTCGGCCGTCGCACCCGCAGGGGCGTCCCCAAGCAGCCGCTTTAGCCGCGGCATGTCGAAATGACTGCTACAGTCACAAACGCATTCCTGAATACAAAACATATTACAAGTTCTGTCACCGATTTATGCGTTGATATTTCGCATTTAAGCGCACGCGGACGGTGACGCAACCTTCAAGAGCAGGCATTCCCTTCCCGATGGCTTCGACGTCTCCGCTGCGCTCCTCGGCGTCGTCCGCCGCCTCTGGAAGCCTCTCCGACGGTGTGGACGCGCTCTTCTCTTCGTCTCGTAGTGGTGGAGGCTCTGGAGTCGCTGGCTCGCCGATCTTGGCATCTCCCGAACAGTTCCGCCCGCCCATGTCGTTCCTGCGACGTGTGACGTCCGCTCCGACAGCTCCAGGCCGCTCCAAAGCCGCTGAGGAGAACGAGCGCGACCGCCGCAAGGAGTTGGAGCGCAAGGAGCTGCTGGAAATGGTGCTCGAGTCCATCGCCAACGTTCCCAAGGCCGTGGAGCGGATCCACACGAACAAGGAGCTACGAAAGGCGCTGCATCAGGAGATGGGCGACGAGAGCACGCTGCTGCATCGGTTCTTCGATGCTAAGCAGCAGGAAGACGTGACGCTGCGTGGCAGCCTTTCAGAGAACAAGATGAGCCGCTGGGGCCTTGGTCGACGCTCTGTGAGCGATGAGGAAGAAGAGTCAGACGACAGTCCGCTGCCTGCGCGGCCGGCCACGTCGCTCGGCATCTACGACAACTACAAGCACAGCCAGGAGGAGGACAAAGACGACAGTGACAGCAGCGAGGACAGCAGCAGCGACTACGGTGAGGAGTACGAGAACGACCTGGCCGAGGCCGTGAACCAACTCTGCATGACGGACGACACCCTCACGGCCATGGACGACATGATCTCGGACCCGATCGGGATCGTTCACACGAGCTTTGGAGGCAGCTCGGCACGCATCTCCAGCTCGCCGCAGTCGTCGTTTGGCCTGGGAGCGTCACCTGGGACCACGTCGATGGACGGCGAGCCCGTGTCGGCGCTGTGGCCGCGACAGCCGAACCAGTTCGCGTTTACGCAAGAGGAAGACAACAACGTTCGAGCGGAAGACGAGGTGTACAGCGAGATGGTGAGCTCGATCTGCGAGGACGACACGTTCCAGGACGATGTGGACGGCGATGAAGGAGAAGACGAGGACGCTGTCGCTGTAAGCCCAGCTCACGAGGCCGAGACGAAGCTGTTTGAAATGGACGACGATGAAGAGGAGGAAGGAGGAAGTCTGGGGAACGGCGTGACGCGATTTAGCAGTGAAGACACGATGCCTGGCGAGTTTGTGGTTGGGTCCCCCATTGAAGGCCAGGTGACTACGTTCCAGAATGATTTGGATGGCAAGTCAAAGCAGAAGCCTGACGTCGTCCACACGGTCGATATTAAGGACGGAGAAGACGTTTGCGATGACGGTGACGCGGACAGATCGGAGGGAAGCCACGACGACGACGATGATGACGAGCCGAAGGAATACGAGGTCTTCCAGCTCCGCATCATTCGAGAAAAGAATCGCACAGGATTCGAGCCGAACCAGGACTGGCGGCCTCGTGCCGGAACGTTGATCGGCAATCGATACAAGGTAAAGCTGTGGCTGTAGGGGATACGCGTTTGCTGGATTGATACTAACTTGTCCTCAAATTGCACCGTCCAGGTGGAGATGGCCATAGGAGAAGCGGTGTTCAGTCGAACGTACAAGTGCGTGGACACAAGTACTGAGCAGTCAGTCTGCCTCAAGATCATCAAGAACAATAAGGAGTACTTCGACCAAGGCGTGGACGAGATCCGCGTGCTGGAGTACATCGATCGCAATTGCAAAGTGGATGAAAGACATCTGATCCGCCTCTTGGACGCATTCTACTTCCGCGAGCATTTGATCATCGTGACAGAGGTGCGTTGTTTCGGGTGGTTGGCTGCTGCTTGGTCTGTGTGTACTCATGCATCATGCTTGCAGCTTCTTCGAGACAACCTGTACGAGTTCTCCCGCTTACTCCTGCAGCGAGGCGTGATCAACTACTTCAACATCCCTCGTCTCAAAAAGATCACGATCGAGGTCTTGGAGGCGTTGGAGACGCTGCACGCGATGGGCGTCGTGCACTGCGACCTCAAGCCAGAGAACATTCTCATCCAGAACTTCAGCGCGTGCACCATCAAGGTGATCGACTTCGGGTCCGCGTGCTTCACCACCGACGAGCTGACGTCCTACGTGCAGTCGCGCTCGTATCGAGCCCCCGAGGTCATCCTCGGCCTTCTGTACGACACGAAGATCGATCTGTGGTCGCTCGGGTGCGTCGTCGCCGAGATGTTTACGGGCGAAGTTCTGTTCCGCAACGACTCGGAGCAGACGCTGCTGGCTCGGATCATGGCGACAATCGGTGCGTGCTTTGCGTCTCTGTTTGCTCTTTCCAACGCCTCGTCGGCTGACTTCTAGTGTGCACTGTGTGTGTTGATCCAGGACCGATTCCTGCGTCTATGCTAGCCGATCGGGAAGACGTGCAGGCGCAACTCGCAGACACGGGCCTCTTCACGACGGACCACGTGGGCAACGGCGTGCTGACCACGCACCTGCAGCTGCCACCGTTGGAGCAGGCCGTGCACACGAAGGACGCCGAGTTCCTGGACTTCTTACGTGCTTTACTGCAGATCGACCCAGCGTTGCGGCTGTCCGCACACGAAGCTCTCGCGCATCCGTGGCTGCAACGAGGCGTCTTCGCCGAGAACCGCCTTTGAGCGACTTGACTTCAACGTCAGTTGTGTGGTGCACACCAATTGCGTTATCCGGCGTTTATCCGGACATTTGTTTCCAAAAGGCCGTTCGGTAGAGCACTCGGTAAAGCGCGCGCTGGAAGGGACTCTGGGTATGGGGCCTGTGGGGGACGACGGCGTCTCGGCGGTGGGTGACCTTATTCGTGCATGCGTTGCTGTTTGTGTGGGTAGCACTGGCCCGCTGGAGTCCATAGAGAGCGACCGTGTGTGAGACCCCTCCTCGTAGTGCTGCTCAACTGATGGGGTTCGCCCTTTTGCTTGTGCTGGCGCCGAATCAGAGCCAGGAGATGCAGAACCAAGTGGAGGCCATGTGTCTGAACAGCCAGTCGACGCCTGAGAAGGAGGTGAAGGACCGACGCTTGAGCAGCAGCACCGTCTCGTCGTCTCCAGGAAGTGACGATAACCAGCAGACGCACAGAAGCGTCACGAGCGACGGCGTGGGCTTCTACACCAGCGATAAGTGGGCCAAGTTCTACCCGAATCAGGAGGTGGCCGTGGTCACAAGTATCGGTCAACCACCGATTCCCCCGGAAGGTGAGAGACTGGCCGGAAGGAGTTTTTTTAATGAAATAGTTTGAAAGGGAGGAAGAGTGCTGACGGAAGGAAATTTGTAGGCTATGTGCCGCTGCGGAATGGACACCACCGCGACCAAAGTGTGGAGGGATCTCCGTGCATTGAAGAAGGCATGCCGAGCGGGTGGGTTGGCGATGCCTTTAGAGAATTGTTTGTGTAACTTATCTGACTTTGTTTTTATGTTGTTATATTGTTTCTAGCTTTTCTGTGGACACGCTGCTGTGGAACGAGAAGCTTTTGGAGCAGCGCATCATGCAGCTGACGGCGTGGACCCGGCGGTCGCCCGTGCCGCGGCGTCAAAAGCTGGACCGCATCAACCGCATGGTCAACCAATGTAACACTACAAATACCAAGGATAACTGATGAAGCATGGAGCTGTCGGTGTTGCTTCGGTATATTACATATTTGTGTATAATAAATGGAATGAGGAATCTTTTTTTTTTTCAATCTTTTGCAGCGGAAAGTTCTTCAAAGGCAAAAACAAAAAATCACATTTTCGTAGTCAGGCCTCGGTATTTCTGTCGGCAGTGTCGGTTAAGCCGCCCAAGTGAAGCGTCCACCGCTAGCTGGAGGCTGGTTGCTATGAGTTCATTGCTGCTGCGTTGGCTGAATGACGAGCTCAAGTTGCATCGAAAAGTGGAGGTGTTGGAGAGAGATGCGAGCAGCGGGTATCTCATCGCGGAAGTGCTGCATCGTCAAGGGTTGGAACCCCAGTTGGAGGTCTACGAGGATTCGTCCAGCATGGCAGCCAAGATCCACAACATGGAGCTGCTTGGCGACAAGTTGGAGGCTCTTGGCATCCCATTCCCGGTGAACACTCGCCGCTCCATTATGATGGAAGAGCGCTCGGCTGTGCTTCAGTTTCTCTTGCAACTCAAGGACTTCCTTCGCCAAAGACACAGAGGAAGACCGGAAAGTGCCCAGGTGAAAGCAATTGCGCCTGAGGAACCGGTGAAAGCAGCAATTACTGCTAGTACCAAGTCGAACAAACCCCCGCGCGACCTGGAAGAGCGCTTTGTGGCGGCCACGACACAGAAGTTCCACCCGCAAGAAGTTCGCTTCCACAAGGGCGTCGACATGGCTGTACACTTGCGCAAGTTCGATCAAACGCAGTGGCAAGCTGAAAACGAGCGCGACGACGTACGTTCAGAGGTTTATGATAGAGAGGTCTATGGTATAGTGAACTCAGTAGTTTGTGCTCTTGCAGTTCCACGAGCAAGCAAAGACAAACAAGAGTGCAAACTCGGCAGCGGGATACGCTGCAGCACGCGCTCACCTTCAAGAGAAGGCTAAGTTTATGCGGGATTGGGATCAAGAGCACCTCAAGAAGTGGCAGCACACGCAGGTGAATTGCCGCTTCATGATTCTTCTTCGACTGTAGCTAACCAACTAGTTATGCTTCATGCATCTAGCGTCTTTACCTGGCTGCAGAGCGTGATGACCTGCGTCTTGAATTGACGTTGGAAGCACGACGACAAATCTACGCAGACGCAAAACTGGCTGATAGTCAAGAAGATGCCGCGGTGGGAGTCGTGGAGTTCGAGAAGAATATGAACAGACTCGGGCTGTCATCCGGCGGGGCTGAGCAATCTCTGCGTGCGATTCCAGCAAATGATGCGGGCGCGCTCGCCCATCTTCGCAGTATGGAGAAACGCGTTGAGGATGTCGACTTCCGGCCTTCAAACAACGTCAAAATGATGAAAGAGCTGCGGAAGCGGCGCAAGGCGCAGTTGGCAGCGGAAAAGGATCGACGCATGAGACGCCAGAAAGCACTAGCAGATCAGAAAGAGGTAAGCACAGGCTGTCAGTGTATTCGTTGATCTCCTACTGACTGGAATTTGAAATGGTAAAGTCCGTTAAGACTCATGAAGCAGGGAAACTACAGGACGATAACCGGATTTCTTTGAGCGATGAAGGCAAGGATTCGCAACCAGTGACTGGAGCGGAGTGTGAACCTATGATAGATCCTCGTGAAAAGTATCTGGAGGACAAACGCGCTGAGCTGGAGGAGAATTACGCGCGACTAAGGGAGGCTGGAAGTGCAAAGCGCCAAGAAGACATGAAGGTGCTGGAAGAGCTTCGCTTGGCAAAGCGGAAGAAGAACCAACTTCGTGCGTGGGAAGTGTGCTCTGATGCGGTTGATGGCCTCGTCTCGTTAGCAACGGCGGTAGTCTCGTCCAGGTGGGCATGCAAGAAATCAAGTATTGAAGGGAAAGCTTGGCTAACGAACATCCCTCGTTTGTGGTTACAGTGACAGAGACACCCTGGATATCGATCCACTGAAGCAGCAGCTATTTCTTCATGTGGCTCCATTGCAGCCAACACTCAGCGACCAGGGCGGTCACGAGCAACGCTACGAGCTGGAAGCAACAATTCAAAACTTCTTGTCGTGCTCGGAAGTGTGGGCTACGCTTCCGATGCAGTCGAGGCTCACCACGTCTGACGTCAAGTCCGACATTGCCACCTTAGCGGATCGTTGGGCTGGTCCGATTGAAGCATTGGATACGACTTGGCACCGCCCTTCCTCGTTCGTCTTACTGAGTGTGTTCACGGAGGACGAAAGTGGCGTCGAAGTCGCTCGACAAGTATCGACGGAGCACCACTTGGCTTTCCTGCAGCTCGATCCACTCGTGGAGGAGTGCGTAAAGATGAGCTATGACCCACAAAAGCTGGGAGACCAAGTCGTGACTCTCAGTGATCGAGAGGTTCGTGGTGATACCGGTACTCAAAGCATCAGGCTTATCCTCTACTAACAACTCATTGTGTATGAATGGTGCAGCGAGAACTAGGAGCTTTTGGACCCAAGATCTCCGGCCTCCGACAAAAAAATACCGCAATTCCCGACGTTTTGGCGGTGGAAATCATCGCCAAAGCCGTCTCGCTGCACCGTCGAGAAGCGCTGGCTGTTAGCCCACGCCAAGATGCCTCAAACTTATCATCAATTGCAGTGGGGGGATGTATGCTGCATAATTTCCCAAGGTAGCTTCATTAGTTCATGAAATCTTCGAGTATTGCTGCTAAACTTAACCGTTTCTGCTATAGGACATTGGACGAAGCCAAACTGTTCGAGAGATCTATCCTAGCGGACCTTCCGAGCGAAGAGAGCGATCCAAACACCTCGACAAACCAGGAAGGGATTCCAGAAGAAGCTGTCGCCCCTGTCGTTGTGTCTGCGTGGGACTGCGTCGTGTCGATCTCTTCCGACCAGCCTCCACCAACTGAACAAACGGATGCTGACAAAATGTTGCAAGCTTCAGATTCCGGTTCAGCTTTAGCGGAGAAGCCGAGACCTTCGTCGTCGAAGATACTGCCTGCCGAGAGTCAGCGAAAACTCGCCATAGACGAGGAGCAGCGAGTCCGCAACGAAGAGCAGAGGGCGATTCTGGGAGCGTATTGGGGCCAAACGACTCGCCACGTTCAGATCAAGTGTTGTGGACTGCACCGAGCTGTTCTGGCGGAGACGATTCACTTGTGCATCGACGTTTACTCGCAGACGTCGTATAAGACGACCCCCTTCGTGGTTGAGTGTGGACTCGACGCTTTTCCCGAGCAGGTGAAGGAGAAACGCAATAAGAGGCGCGAGTCAATGAGCCTCATCGATCGAGTCCTGTGGATGAAAGCCTCGAGAGAAGTTGAGCTCAAGGATGAAACCTTCACTAACCTCCAAGAGAAGCTTCAAAAGGTGAGTTGCTTCAACTAGCTGATAGGAATTTGAACGTCCTATGGACTAACATGCCTGTGTTCACCTTCTACAGTTGAACGAGAGCTTAAACCAGAAACTTCGTGAGCCGATGGCAACGATTAGGTCCGTTGTCCAAGCAATCTCCGCCCTGGCCGTCACTTCCGAGCAGGACCTGGAAAGCGAGCTTTTCAGCGGCACCGATCCATTCCAAGTTCTTCTAGACCAGGCGGCGACGAAGCTGTCGTCGAGCCCGCAGCTTCGTGAGGTACGACTGAGACCTGATGGTGTTGTTCATTCATCACAAAACTTTGACGAGCATCCCTCTCTGTTGGTTTTTCAGCGTATTTTGACGGAGCTCGAGGTTTCTCTCGGAGACATGGCGGACTTCAACCGCGTAGCAGGCAACGACTTCGTGGACGCATTCGCACGAGACCCGTTTCCAGAGGTGATCAGCGCCGTGGATCTCGCTTACCAGCTGCTTCCCTCGATCTGCTTCTTCCTGAAAGACCACACGATGCACAAATTGGAGTTGCTCCGTGCTGAGCTCTACGACAAACTCCCTTTCCTCAGTGAAAGCGTCCAAGAATCCGGTCGGAAGGTGGTTCTCTCAAAGACGCTGACGCGGGAGGCCATGGGCGCTGCCACCGAGCTGGGAGGCGACAAAGCAGGGGGTGGAGAACTCGCACAAATGGCTGGGGAGCAAGTGCTGCATATCTTGAGCCAAGTAGTATCCGAATACTCGTTCCACTTGGCTGATGAGCCTCCCCTTCAGCAGTATGCGCTAAGCGAGGCCAGCGTCACGACGGACGAGATATCGCGGCTTCTCCAGCAGGTTGCGTTGGTTTGCCGCTTCGCTGATCGATTGAGGCAGACGGTGGGGCAGCTCTACGCGGCTGATCTCCGGAGGCTGCAGCAGACCGTTCAACAAGACATCCACACGAAGGACAAGGCCATTGCGGACGCCATGGCTGCGATCAGGTTGCAGGGCTATGCCGTCTGGCCCATTCGCGACCTGGAGCTCAGTATGATGTCCGGAATCGCTTTGCGTCTCCCTCGAAAGCAGAAAGAGAACTTCCTCACGATTCCGCAGCTTGGTGCCTTAGTGCTCGCCTGTGAAAGCTGGGAGCTAGCCGATCCCATCGCAGCGGGGGCGTTTGGAGGCTCAGCCATCGCGAGCGAAGTATTCGTTGCTCTGGTCCTTGAAGTCGCTGCGAAGGAAGAGTTCCCTGGACGCTGGAAAGATGCTAGTGCGGTTGCAGCAGTCACACTCCAGCAGTGCTCCACTCGTGGGTCCGTGTCCTGGCGGAAGTTTGTGTGGACTCTGCTGTGCATCCAGTTTGCTGGAATTCCCTCGCTCGAGGACATTACAGAGTACGAAGAGCGAGCATTCAAGCTGCCAGCCGTCAAGCACCAGCTCGGAGCCGCCACCAAGGACGCCGCGCAGAGTGCTATCCTGCTGTCACGCTCGGACTTTTGGCAACTCCCATTGTGGTTCGAGGCGCACAACAGCAGCCACGACGCTGAGAAACTGAAGGACTTGGTGTTCCGGTTGTTTACAGCAGCTCCCAGTGGTGACTGCAACAAGCCAACAACCCAGCTCGCACTGCTGCCGATGCTGCTTTACTGGTGTGCACACCCGTGCTGCTCCTTCGGCATCCGTCGTGAGCTGGAGGAGTTCGCTCCTCGCTATTCTCGCGGCCTGTTCCGCGTCTTCCAGCTGCTGCGTCAGCACTCGGCTACGTCTCCAGAACAGTGCACGTCGTCACTATTCACAGTCTGCGGTGTCTCCTCCGACTTGCAGCCCAGCACCTCCAGCTTCTCCAGCTTTAGTCAGGACATCCCGGCCGATGTCCAGCGCTTCCTCCTGCTGCAGAACCCGCTCGAGGCGCTCGTCCAGCCCTAACAGCATACAGAATAGCAAGCCACGGAGCTCCACAGGTAGTATAATAATATTAGAGCAAGTCTTCTCTTCTCTAGTCCGTAGTCTCCTCCTCTTCCTCCTCCTCTTGGCTCTTCTTGCTGCCTCGTCGCCGCTTCTTGCGCAGAACGTCCGCATACAGCGAGTGGGCGAATAGCCCAGACAGCAGCCCCATCACACACGCAGAGCGCAGGCTGCCGGCGTAGCGCACGGCTAGAAGCGCCGCCACTGCTCCGCCCGAGAACTTGACACTTTCTTCAAGACTGGGGGTGCGCGCGAGCACGCGGCTGGAGGTGATGGACACCAGTGAAGTGAGGCTTGAAGGCAGCGCCAACTGGCGGCCGGCGGGCGCCGTCGTGACCGCCGCACGGGGCTGAGGCGGCGCGTCCTGGGGCTCCATGTTATCGGAGACGGACGGAAGTGACTATGTTTATGTTTATGGGTATGAGAAACGTGTCATACCCACTCATAAATTTGGTCATAATTGGTTTTGATTAGCGAAGAGCATGGCGGACTTGGAGGAGACGACGGAGCTTGGGTCGGCCAAGTGCCCGCACTACGGACGGCGCTGCCACGTGCTGGCCGAGTGCTGCAAGGAGTGGGTCGGCTGCCGCCTGTGCCACGACGCCAAGTTCGGCGAGGAGCACCAGATCGACCGCTTCGCCATCAGGCAGATGCGCTGCGACTTGTGTCAGACCGAGCAGCCCGTGAGTGACTTTTGCTGGTTAATGGAGGAGCTGGAGGTGCTGACTGCCCCATATAGTGCGCCCAGGAATGTATCAAGTGCCATGAGAACATGGCCGCCTACTTCTGCGCCGTATGCAACCTGTTCGACGATAAGGGGCTGGAGAAGAAGGTCTTCCACTGCGACCAGTGCGGCATCTGCCGCGTCGGCGGGCGGGAGAACTTCTACCATTGTGTAAAGTGCTGCGGGTGCTACCCGCACTCGCTCGAGTCCAAGCACAAGTGTCTGGAAGGCTCCATGCACCGCGAGTGCCCCATTTGTCTTGATGTGAGTGGAGGAGTGGGGGTGGTGTTGTTGGGTTTGGCTATGGGTGGTGATGTGGTTTGTGAATGTGAATGCTGCAGGTGACGTTCGACTCGCTGGAGAGTGTCAACGTGCTGCCGTGTGGCCACGTGATGCATTCGAGCTGCTTCAAGGCCTACGTTAAGCACCAGTACGTTAGTCTGCCCCTCCTATTGCCGCTTAGAAGGTGCTTGGTTCTCACGAGCTGTGACGTTGTCGTGTGCTGCAGCAATATTATCTGTCCTACGTGCCGTACGCTCATGTTCACAGAGGACGAAATCAACGGAGGAGGTGAAGAAAACGACGACGAAGAGACGGAAGGCGAAGAAGCAGACGGCGGGAGCGATGACAGTGATGCAGAGGCGGACGACGATGGCTCCAGCAGTGAAGACGACAGCTCCAGCAGTGAAGACGACAGCGACGAAGATGGCGTCGTAGTGGAAGTCGTACTAAGCGACGAGGACTCGGACGACGACAGCGAATTCGAGCTGGACGCAGCGCATGACGCACAACGGAACGTCTGGCCGGCCGCGGACAGGCAGTAGAGTAGCTAGGTAGGTACAGGTATCAGAGATGCAGCTTCAGGAGGCTTTCAAAGCTTTCAATATTGGGGCTTAGGAACTTGCCAGCAGGGCGAGAGCTCGGTTACGACAACGACGAGGGACTGACTACAATACATGGCTCTGGCCCGGCACGACGCCGCCTTCCACCTGGGGGTTAATAGTGCTTCTTCTTCTGGTTCTTCTGGCCTGGCTCAGGTGTTGCGGTAGCGTCCTCGGTAGACGCGCGCCGACTGACTGTAGAGCGCCGCCGACTTGCAGTCCAGCGAGCAGAAGCCCGCGTAGCGACTGGTGCCGGCCACGAAGCCGCGCGCGCACATGCCGCACTGCTCCCAGCTGGCGCTGCCCTCGCTCACGGCCTTCCGCCGGCCCTCGAGCTC
>JAABLK010000457.1:0-27026 GCA_012295415.1 Phytophthora chlamydospora
ACGCAATGAGCAAGACGATTCTTGATTTGTGTGGCAGCGATAGCCCTTCTATCGTAGAAGCGACTTTGGGGAATAGTATCATTTTATCGACTGGCACTCCCTTTGGAAAAGATCATCTCATTCGAAGCCTCCAGCAGAATACCCCAGTCCTTCTCACGCCAAGGAGCACTTGACGGAACCACAAACTCGTGTGAGGCGTTGCGATTCCCGTGAAGCTACTCGAAAGTGGCCAGCAAAGGCTCAACGCGCTCGGTCCACTTAGAAGCCAGGATCTTCAGCCCAATCTTGATCGCCTCCTTCTATCGGCCAAGGTGCTTCGTATGGCACCACAAACAATTTCGGGACCCGAGAATGTCCATGCTCTTCGTAAAACACTTGCCACGCTGACAAAATACACTCACTCCACTCCGACTCAGAAACGTCCCACACAAAGCCCCAGGCCTCGAGCTGAGGTTCGTCACGAGTAACCTGCGCAGAATACGCATTTGCGTTGCGAATAGAATCGACACGAGATCCGAGCTTAAGACCCCACAAGTGCCTTGGCCAGGTTTCATTCGATGGTACCGTGAAGCTGGACGGTACCCTGCAGTGGCGTTTCACTCGACGAAACACATCAAGCGTTGGCAGGATGCGATTGCTCCACTCCCATCCTAATGATTCCACACGAACCCCAACTCATCCAGTTCTTGATGATCTCGGTCAGCACCAAGTTGACCCGCTCGAATGCATTGAACAGTTTCCCCCAGACACATATCCCATGCGGCTTCAGGCCATGGAGGAGATGCTGGCACCGTGAATTTTTGACTGACATCGCAATGACCAAACTCCAGTCGAAATACCTTCAGTGCAGGAATCAGCTTCTTGAGCTAGTCGCGATCAAATACAGTGGAGTCGTGGCAGAACTTGAGACGCCCTAGTTCCTTGGAATCCTTTTCAATTTGCAGGGAAAAATCGCCTTGAGCACGAATGTTTTGTACCTTGTTACCCAGACAAAGATGTCCAGGCCACTGGGGGTCTCCATTGGGAACGCGGAACGCAAAGGGCACATCCGTTTGTCCGTTCAATTCGAAGAATCGACAAAGCGCTTGCAGGACAAAATGATCCCATTTGTACTGGCTCCAGTCCCAGGTGAATGGCATCTCGTTCAGCTCATTCAGCTGCCCCGGGTAAATCTCGTGTCCTCCGTCTCTCCACTGCTTTCGAAGCCACATACCATGCTTGCCGAGTGGATATCCCACGCCGCTCTCGGCCACGCAGTGTCTCCACTGGGAACCGTAAACGCGACGGGCACCACTGGGCGACCATTAATAAAAGCGCAATCCGTTGCAAGCCGCGCTTTCAAAGAGCAAGTTTGAAAGTATCTTTTTCGGAATCAGTTTTGTGCTTTCGACAAGTGGAACCAAACGTCTTGGAGTGGCGTGTGAACTGCATCTCAGGTCAATACGGATACAGCTGATCGCTGACCATGGACCTGCGAGATGACAAAATCACGAACGTCGCTGGTAAACCCGTCTCCGTTGGATACTCGATGCCGCAGATAGCTTGATGTCGATGGTAGGCATCGCGGATTCGAGGAAGTTCCTCCACGTGGGCCCCCTGCTACTGTCGGGGTTTCGTGGTGGGTGAATCGAGACCTTGGAGAGGATCTTAGCGGGTATTGTGCAAGCGCCTCCGAAGCTTCCTTCTCTACTGATTGTAGGTTCTCATTCCACTGTTGCGTCATTGCTCCGCTTGACACGAAGCGAGTCATCATATCCTTCAGAAATACGGCGACCTCAATCTGCTCGGCGGCATGCACTGCATCCGGCTTTTCGACGTCAGGGACCAAAACTACAACCAACAGGTCGAGTTGGACAGGACCAGCGATCCATAAAACACTTGAGTTAACGCTCTCGTGCAACGCACGCACTTTGGGCTTTTGGCGTTGAAGCCCTTCACGCTTCACCGACGGGACGTACGTCATTCTTGCTGTTCTCGCCTGATCAGCACGCCCCGGTTGGCTCTGGTGTGCGCTGTGGCAGTGCCACGTCAGTTTTACAGCTAAACTCGTTTTGCCTGGCTGCGATGATGGCACGGCTGCTGCGACATCAACGCCTGAGAGGATCACCTTGGCCCGAGGCTCCAGTCGGATTCCGATGGATTTCCGGTGCAAGATTTCGAGCCGAAACGCACATGTTGCAGTTGATCAGGCTGCTTGGGGCGCGCCGTCTTATGGTCCCCGTTCTCGAAATTTCGAGAAAACTCGACGTCGGCACCACCTTTTTGAGCTACGAACCTCTAGCTTCAACGTGGTTCCTCGCCGTCCTATCCACGATAGCACCGCGCTGCATGCTTCTGACAAGCAGCTCTCCCAGGAAAGGCGCGGGGCGAATTGGCGCTCCTCGAGCGTGCACGTCGCGCGGCTCGACAAGATGAAAAGTTGCAGCTGTTGCATAGACCCCTCACCCCCCGTCCAAAGCGATGCGCGTCACACCATTGCCACATCATCGTTACACCATTCGGGATAGGTTGGAGAAGACACAACCTCAGTATTGAAAGCCCGGAGCGAGTCGGCGTCAAGCAGCAGCTGAGCGGCGTCTTCCCCTCGCTTTTCGTCGTGTGCGTGCAGCCCCCCAAGCGCGCAGGCCCTGCCCGAGCGCAAGCGTCTTCTCATCGGCCGCGGCTTCTCGCCTCGTGGCCTCGCCTCGCGCTCCTGTTGCCGCCCGGAGGAGGGAGCAGCACGCGCCGCGTGTCCGTTCGTCCGCCCGCGCGGCTGAAGGCCGCAGTAGCGAAGGAAATCGTCGTACCGTACTTGTCGTGTAAAGTGTCCGTGTAGTAATCATGAGCAGGAGCGGAGGTCGCTCCAGGAGACGCTGGACGTCGCTATTCGTCACGTTATTGCTGTGCCTAGGCTCCACGAGGGCTCAGACTCCCAATGACCCAGCTTTTTCGTACGCTACGGCGTCACAGTCCCCTGATGTGGTGGTGGCTGGCGGCCTGGACGGCCGTGTGTACGCCATGAACGCCTGGTCGGGCCAAGTGTTGTGGTCCTTCGACTCGGGCGGCCCCATGGTGGACTCGTCGCAGTGTTTGGGAGTACCCCCGGCCACGCCGCCCGAGATGCCGCCCAGCTACCACTCGGCCGATGCCAGGCCACGACAGAGAGCGGAAGCCGACGTGGACGTCGACGGAAGCGTCCACGTGGCCAAGGAGATCGAGGAGCGCTCGGTGATCCAGCAACAGTCGGCGTCGGCGCAGGCCATGGCGGCCAGCGCCGCCTTTATGTCGCAGCTAGTGCCGTCGTACGATGGCAGACTGTACCACTTTTCCAAGAGCAAGGTGAAGGAGCTGGACATGACCATGGCGGACATTGTCCACGTGAACGGCCCCGTACGCGTGGCGGTGGATCCGACTGCGGCTGGTACTGGGCCCATCGCCGAAACGCCAGCGGACATTTTGCTGTTTGGCGAGAAGAAGCTCGAGATGTTCACGCTCGACGCCATGAGTGGTTTTCGTCGTCCGTTCTCGTCGGCTGCACCAGCAACGAAGCAGTCGAGCGAGATTTTATTCGGCCGCTCGGAATTTACGACGCGTGCTGTGCACCCCCGAAACGCGTCGTCAGCGAGATGCTTCAAGATCTCCGAGTTTTTCCTGGACTTTGCACAGCAGGCTCATTGCACCGTTGGAGACGGTGGTCACAAGATGGTGCCTGAAATCCTCGTGGTGCCCAAGGACCCCAACTCCGCATTGGAAGACGAAGGCTCGACGATCGTGGCGTTTGACCCGTGGACAAACGAGCAGCTCTGGGAGTTCGAGGTTCCTGACTTTGATGTTCTTGCCGTGTACGGAGTATCGACAGCTCGTGGAGCTACGTTTTACAAGTGGAAAGTGGACGGCCCATCGTCAACGGCGACCAACAGGGTGCGTACTTCAGCTCAGGCAGCGGTGGATGGTTCGAACCAGCGTCAGCAACGGATCGATGGCAGTGGCCCTCAACAACCACCTGATAACCATGATCTGGGAAAGATGAAGCCGCAGGAAAATAAGCAGTTGGTGCGTGTGGTTCCGCGTACTTGGGACGCGATGGAATCGCGCTTTCGATTGCGTTTATTGGGAGATAACTACTTTCTCGAATCCAGTGAGGACGATAGCGTAGCGGACAATGAGAATGCGAAGGCCGCGCAGGGTGTGCACACTTTTCACGGGCGGCAAGCAGACGATATCCATGACTTGCATGCAGAGATGAATGCCCGCCGCCGTCGACGCATCTTCTGGGAGCCGATTGTTAACGACGGCAAGAGAGGTGTTTTCATCACGTATACCCATGTTGGAGCCATGCTGTTGGGTGTGGCAACGTGTGGCACCCTGTTGGCTTGGGGCTGCTACGTCAAGGGACTCTCAGCTTCGTTGGCGCAATCGGCGATCAAAAGCATGGACCAGAGTCAATTCTTTACGTCACACGTGCACCGACTCACCATTCAGCGCTCTGGGGAGGAGGACATCACGATTTCGAGTGTCATTAGTCGCACCTTCATGATGAACGCGTTGGGTGTGGATGGCCAAGTGCCGCTGCTGGAAAATGGCGAGCATGTGAACATTCTTTCGACCGAAGTGAACGCCAATGTTGATCCTGCAACCGAAGCGATGCTTATGGAGAAGTTTTCGCGTCTTGCTGCTAATGAAGCTGCAGCCATTCTCGCCAATGGTGGCCAAGTGGGTTCCAAGCACAAGCTGCTCGAATGCGACCCAGACGCGGACTCCAACGCAACCACGGCTACGTCTAGCTCTTCTTCGTCGTCCTTGACGGATATGATTGTGAGAGGTGTTTCATCGTCATCCTCCACGCTGAGATTTTCGAGTCAGGGGCGTGCCCCCGCGGGCACGAGACTGGCGCTTCCTTGCGCTGAGGAAAAGGGTCTGACAGATGATGACGTGTCAGACGTATACGAGGTGAAGATGCTGTCGGCGAGCGAGGATGATGAATTTCTGGCGCCAGACGTGGATCTTTTCGACAACGATCGCTTTGAGCTGGCAGATTCTGACGACGAAATGTTCCTGGAACGCGAAAACTCTTCCGCTACGATGAACGGTGCGAAATCGATTAGCTCTTCAGGCGAGTCTACTACGGGAAGTTGCTGTAGCAGCAGCGATAGTAGCCCCAGGCACGCTTTAAAGTCTAGCGACAGCGCTGTTGTGGAGACCGGTGACCAAGAAGACGAGACAACGGATGAAAAGTCCAGTGACGCGAAGTCGAGCGTTCGGGAGTCATCTCAGGCCTCGTCGTCTGACTCTGGCACGTCCGCGAACGAGGCTGAGGTGCTGTTCCCGTTCGTGTGCCAGAGCCGCTTCGTCAACGAATTTGAGGAATTGTCGGCGATTGGCAAAGGTGGCTTCGGGCAAGTGATGCTCGCTGAGAATCGTCTGGACGGGCGCAAGTATGCCATCAAGCGAGTTGGATTGAACCTGAAGAACCAGACGTCCAAGACTTTGCAGAAATTCTTGCGCGAGGTGAAGATTCTGGCCCTACTGGACCACCCGAATATCGTGCGGTACTATCAAGCGTGGCTGGAGAAGGTTGAAAAGAGCGTGACGGGGGCCGCGTCTGTCGCGCCCTCGTCGGTCGCTTCGGATACGAGCTCGTTCGGCGGTCTCGCCAACGCGAAAAACTATTCAACGAGCAACCTGCTTGCCCCGATTTCCGAGCTTGAGTTTTCTGGAAATCAACACCAGCTGGAAACGTTTTACAGCAATGGAAGCATGATCAGCGATGGCGAAGACGACGGCTTTGACTGGGATCGAGGGTCGTCGTCAGGCGTGGAAGACGACAATGGATGGAAGGAAGAAGACCTGGTTGTCCAGAACAAGCCGCGCTCCAGAAACCCGCCTTCTCAGGTGCCTTCATCTGTGCCGTCATCTCGCTCGCCAGGCGAGCTTGGAAGCGAGGAAGACGCGTCATTCAACGCGGCGGAGAAGTGCGATCACTGGCTGTACATTCAGATGCAGTACTGTGCTGGCCGCAACTTGGCGGACTACCTTGCTGTCCCCACTCGCCCCATGGAGCTGTCCAGGATGCTCAAGATCTTCGTGCAAATTGCGAGCGCGCTTGCGCACGTGCACTCGTGCGGCCTGATCCATCGCGATCTGAAGCCAGCGAACATCTTCGTCGCTGATGTTGAGCGGGACGAGATTAAGCTGGGAGATTTCGGGTTGTCTCGCTATGCTGCGAACGTGAACAACCTCAATGCCCCGGCAAGTATGGATGATTCGCAGGGGCCTCCGAGCTCCGGGGGACTGAGGGAGACGCCCTTATCCACGTCGATGTGGTCCAACATGTCGGAGAGCAACGAGGTGACAGCTGGTGTTGGGACGTATCTGTACGCGAGTCCCGAGCAAGTGGCTGGCAAGAAGTACAACGCCAAGACCGACATGTATTCATTGGGGATGATCCTGTTCGAGCTGTGCCACGAGCGGTTTGGCACGACAATGGAGCGGTATATCACCCTTCGTGACGCCCGAGACAGCAACTTCCCAGCAAACCTTCGCGCGGCGAAGAGGTGCCCTGAAATCCTGGACATGCTCCACAAGCTGCTGAACCACGACCCGACCACGCGTCCAACTGCGGACGAGGTTGTCCAGTGGGGGCAGATGATGTACGAAACGAGTCTCGCGCAGAAGGCGATGGACGTGGTGCGTTCGCCGCGGCACATGGACATGGCCAGAGCTGGTGCGGCCGCGTACCCCTTCGTGCCGAGCATCGACCACCTGATGACTGGCGGGCACATCGAAGCAGCAGTCACGACCACGTTTTCGCTCAAGGTGGAGGCAGCGATGGAGCTTTCCAGCAACGAAGACGGCGGTGCCGAGCGCCGCTTGCCCAACCATAATTTATTGAAGCAAGTGTGCGACGTCATCGCCGGCATCAGCGACGGCCAGGTCGAGATCAAGAAGTGCGGCTTGCACATGGCGAGCGAAGGAGTGACCATCCTGGACTTCGAGCTCGATCCGCAGGCCGCGCTAGCTGATGCACCGGATACCGACGTGGAAGACGCCGTGGTGGTGGCCATCGAAGCGCTGGCTGGCGTGCAGATCGTGCATCGCGTGAGCAAGATCGACTAAAGCCTCCGTCGTCATCGAATCCAGAAAACAAACAATTATGAGTTAGTAATCCCGAGTACAATAAAACCCCGTCCTGGTCAACAAGTATGAAACACATCAAACGCACGAGCATTTGTCTTGCTCCCCTTCGCAACATGTTGCATACTGTTCAGTATCGCCAGCCAACAGCGTCGACCTCGGGAGATGTTAGACATGAAGGCGCAGCAGGCTTCCCCCGTCGCTTCGAGGCTCAGCAATGTCATCGTTGACCCAAAGCACCAACTTGACCCATTTATCCGGACAACAGCCGGATACCGTTCGTTGAAGTTGCCTTTCAACAAACACTCTGCATTCCGCACTCGACCACACTCGACGCCCGCCTTCCTGCCACTTCCCATGACCGCCCCAGCCCGCCTTCACGTCGCTGCGGCCCCGCGCATCGTCGATCTCGAGACGCTGTACGAGGTGCTGGTCCTGTCCAGCGCGGAGCTCGCGTCTGAGCTTCAGGACTGGGCTGTGGACGCCACGCGCAAGCTGCTGGAGCGGTGGACCGAGGTTCAAGAGGCCAGACCTTCCTTGCAGGGCACTGTGTCGCGTCTGTGGCGCTGGCTGCAGCTCAAGCTTCGAGCAGAAGAAGCAGCCGACAAGGTGGAGCTGCTCCCACTTCCTCGCCCTGTTGAGTTCCCGCTGAGGCTCGAGCACATGGACTTCATCGCTGGGAGCTTTGGTGACGTCAAGACGGAGCTGCAACTGATCAACGGAGCTCTGAACGGCCTTGAGGAGAAGCTGGAGCAGAGCGGTAAGATGCTTGATCGACTCCAGGAGCAGATGAAGAGACGTCCGACGTGTTGCTCCTTGTCGACCACTGAAACGTCGACGGACAAGACCTTGAGCTCCGAGAAGAAGGTGAAGTCAAGCGCGCAACTTTCTCGTTTATCAAACGAGGCGACTGCGCTGCAGGTGGAGCGACTGGAACTTCCGATGTGAGAAAGTGGCGAAGGCTTACAAAACTTGTTGAGGATGTTAGTCAGCTGACTTTGTTTGTTCGTGCTGTGGTGTGTATTAGAACACTGGACAGGGACGTCATGCAAACGTCGATCGCGGAGACATCAGCTGCGCTGCTGGAAGAAATTCTGGAAGGTGTCGCCAGCTCAAGCGAGGCCCTAAACGGCAGGTCAGTGTCGTTCAGCTGCGCCAATACGACGCTATAGTAATGTCAGCACTGGTGCGTGGTCGTCTACAGATTATCAGAGGACCAAGACAAAGCGGCCGATCTTTTCGAACCTCCTCCGACGACGAAAAATGACATCACTGGGTCGGCAGGTTCTGAGAGAACGTCGTCGGCTCCGCACCACAGCCCTGGCACACCAAAGACCACCAACCTCACTCATCATGACGGCTCCAGTCCAAATGAGCTGCCCAGCATGAGCGTTTTTCAGCTTTATCAAGTCTTGGCCCGGGATCCCGAGGATATCTCCTCCTAAACCTGTCCTGCCAGACAAGATTCTGGTATCATGTTTGCGAAGGCCACAGCGAGTCTCGAAGCTGCAGCCCCACAACTTGAGATCGATCACTTTCCTCTTGCAATCAACAACGAAGACGTTCTTGAGTCTTCATCCGTTTGACAATCTCGTCAATGCCAGTTCACAGCCACTCGCGTACATTCCCTTGCTGCACCAACGCCGCTTCCCAATCGAGTACGTCCATCCTGGTGTAGGACAGCTACTAGTACAGCTGAGCAGCGACGACAGATGACTAAAATGCTTCCGACATGGCACTTTTGGCTTGAAGTCGATGCGTTTCTCTTGTGCGCGTGAATAACGATGATCATCGACGAACTTCTGCCTTGCGCAGCGGATGCAAACTTGAAGGCCACAACTCGATTGGAAGCCGCACGATCAAGCGGCATCTTTGGCTCTTTGGGCGATCGACGAGCATGGCTCCGCGTGTTCCTTATCAAGACAATGCAACGCCAAGTAGTGTTTACATCCGGTGATACTGGTGCATGAAGCGACACGTTACTGACGGATTCGTTTGCTTGCACCTCTATCTGCCCTTAGATGCTGCAGCCGAAGGCGGCATTGACCAGGCCAAGCTCGAGCGGCGCCGCGCACAAAGTCGGACGAGGCAGTTGCGGTATCTCCAGAAGAAACGCCAATACGAGCACGAACTCGAGATCTCCGTGGCTACAATGCAGTCCGAGGTGCGGAGCATGCAACTGCATCTGCGGCAGCTCCAGAAGGCCGAGTCACATCCACTCTCAGCAGCCACTTTGTTGCCCGCTTCAAATCCGACGCGCTTCTTGCAGACAACTCAAGATCTTGTGCATTGCTTCCGATCGGGATTTACACCGCTCCATCAACAGCCTTGGCTGCCGTGTGCGTCTCCGGCCCAAGAGCAGATCCGCTTCGTTCACCGGTATCTGCACCCGGACGTGCAGCACGGCGAGCTGCGCGGCCAGAACTCGGTCTTGGAGCAGTGGCGACGATGCACCACCAGCTTCAGCGCTTTGCAGCTGCACGGACACAGCTTCGAGCTGCTCACCGCCCCGCCCACAGGCCACGCAGTCTGTCGTGCAGAGCTGACCCTGGCTCTGGGACTCTCCGCTGCGACGTTCGAACGCGTATTCCCGCACCTGCTCCAGTCTCAGCACACCGAAATTCTCCACCGTCTATTGGATCAGCAGATACGCGCTCCAATGACGCTGCAGTTGCAGTTCGACGCACAGGGGCTCGTGGTGGGCTACAACGCGTCGCTCGACTTCGTGCAGGCATTGCGGCCGCTTCTCAATAGCTACGAGGATGTGGCCACCGTTCTCCACTGCGCTCACATTTCCTCTTGCGGCCACATTGGGCTTCCTACTTGCCGCAGCGCCTGCTCCCGCGACGCGCGACTCGCGCTCGCCTTCCTGCTGAGCCCCAGCGACGCCGCCGAGTGAGCTTTTTCGCTAAAACCGTCAAAAGCACAATTTCAACCAATGACCAGGTCTGTCTCATTTGACAAAACAACCATACAAACATCAAATGATCTGCCACGTATTGATTGCACATCTCCCGCATCTGGCCACGAAGCACCTTCATTCCCCGTTTCGACCGCCAAGCCCGCACTGCACCCGTTCCCCCTCGCTACGATGGCTGGCAAGCAGAGCCCGTCGCGCATGTTCATCATGCTGCCCATGATCTTCCTCATGGGCAAGATCGACTTCGAGAACGACACGATTCTGCTGGCGGCGCGCACGGCCTTCTTCGTGTGCCAGGTCACGGCCATTCTGGTGGGGCTGTACCTGCGCCAGCTCATCCAGCGCAAGCACGACACGCGCAAGATCTTCGTGCCGGGCTCCAAGTCACCCTTCGACCAGTCGCCCAACTACGCCGAGCTCACCGAGTCCACGTACGAGGCCTATGAGCTGGGCAAGGCCAACGAGTTCCTCAAGCAGACGCTCATCGGCGCCGGCATCTCGTCGCTCATCCACTTCAAAATGGGCGTGAACCACGTGGTCATGATCCAGAGCGTCATGATGCCCATGAACCTCTGGGACAACGCGCTGGTGCAGGCCTACATCCTGGGCCGCCGCAACGGCCGCATCTGGAACGAGCGCCTCGAGGGCGAGTCGGCCGAGGAAGCGGCTGCTGCTGCCGGCGAGAACGCGACGGTTGCCGCGCCGGCCGCTTCGAAGGGGGAGAAGAAGGCCAAGACGGAGTTTACGCCCGAGGAGGCCATTGCCGACGCTCTGGCGGCTGGGGCTGACGCCGACTTTGACGCTCTTTGGACCGTCGTGAAGGGCAAGGTGAACGCCAAGACGGACGAGGACCAGTGGACGGCGCTCATGGTGGCCTGCGGCTCGCCCGTTGACACGGACGACTTCATCAAGAAGGCGGTCAAGGCCGGAGCTGATGTGCTGGCCGTGGACGGCGACGGCTGGACGGCGTTGCACTGGAGCGCGTTCCACGGCCGACCGGAGGCGGCGGAGGCGCTGCTTTCGAGCCTCTCGGCTGCCAAGCGCGAGAAGCTGCTGGCCGTCAAGGCCTCGGACGGCCGGACGGCGGCCGAGGTGGCCAAGGGCGAGGAGAACGCCGATGTGGTCGAGATCCTAGCCAGCTTCGCCGAGGGCGGCGCCAGCCAGGAGCAGTCGACGCTGCGCCAGCGGAAGGCCGGCGCGTCGTCAGTGGAGGACGTGGACTAGACGAGGGGGTAGTAGTAGGCTCTCATCCCTGATCTGCACTTCGCCCCGTGCGCTGTGCTCATCTGTAGACGGAAGACGGAGCCAGCGTCTTGGTCGCTTGGACCACCTGGTTGAAGCTGACCGGCTGTTGCGCCGCGTTTTAGCTTATAAAAGCAAATACATATCGCTTGTTCCTGCCAGAGTGCACGGCACGTGGTGCTGTGGTTTCGTGCCGTCCGTTGCCCAGCGGTTGTCGACACCCGTGACGGCAGTTGGCGCCTCAGAAACCTACTTGACCAGGTGTCACTTCCGCCCACGCCAATGGACGAGGCTCCAGCGCATGACCTGACGCTGGACACGATCGATACGCCTCCAGTGTCTGGCGCACGGCTGGCGGAGACGGCGTCGTCGGGGCCCCCCTCGCTCGAGTTGATGCTCAGTCTGGACGATCTATCGCAGGATGGTCTGCTTGAATCCGACGACGACGAGCACAAGAGTGTCGAAGACGAAGACGATTCTTCGCTCCAGCGCCCCGTTCAGGCGCGACGAGGACAGGTCGACCGAGATGCGAAGCGCATGGAGTCCCGACTGCAGCGCAACTTGAAGCAGCAGCAAGCGCAGTACGCGCGTCAACGGAAGCTGTTCGAGAACATGCGAGCCGAACGAGCTTCTTCCACGTCCGACAGCTGTGATTCCCCCGAGTCGGTCTCGTCCTCTGATGGACAAGACCATCTCGTCAGGCAGCACATTGTCCGCACTTCTCCAAAGAAAACTACCACAAACTGTGCCGTGAAGGCGAAGTTCCGCTCCCAGAAGGAGCAGCTCGTCCGGATTGGCTCACTTTCACGCCAGAGATCCCGCTCTTCTCCGCCAGAAAACGACACCAACGACGACGACGACAGCCATGCGCAAGCCATGCTCCGTCGCATCAAGGAAAAGGCTCGAGCGGAGTTCCATCGCCAGCGTTTCGAATCTGGAGACGGCGTGATCGCCGATATCGGTGCAAAAGCGCCGACAAAGTTCCTCGAGGAGATGCAGCAGCAAGAAACATCAAATGACGCGCTTCGTCGTCAGCTGGAGCTGCTTCGTCGACTGCAACTGGAGAACAATCGCTTCCGTCAAGAAACCAGGTCTCTGCGCGAGAGAAATGAAGCTTTCAAAGAACGTGACGAGCTTCGAGAGCATGAAGTGAAGCGGCTACGTGAGGAGATCAGCCAGCTGGACGTCAAGGTGCAGCGCGATCAAAAGAGCCTCGGTACAGCAGCCCAGACGACTCAGAAGCTGAGGACGACCCAGAAGAGACTCACAGCAGCTCAAACTGAGATTCGAGAGTTCCAGACTGCGGTGCAGGAAGCACGCGATGCACGCGCTCAGCTGCAAACCGACACTCAGGCGGAGATCGCCGACTTGGTAGCGGAAGTGAAGCGCTGGAAGCGCAACACAAAGCAACTTCGACAGCAGGAGAATCACACGGGCGAAGAGCTCGAATACTACAAGAAAACGATCGCAGCGCTGGAAGAAGAGGGCTCTGAGCGCGGTTCAGAACTCAAAGATGCCAGGCGGGAGATCGCAGAACTCTCTGCAGTTGTTGACGAGAAGACAGCGCAGTGTGAGTCTGTGGAGACGTCGGCTGCAGAATGCGTGAAGCAAATGGAAGAAGGGATGCAGTCTTTGCAGAAAGCCCATGCCCAAGAACGTGAAAAGCGCAAGAAGGCTGACAGTGTTCGTACCAACTTGCAAATGCAAATGAAGCGCATGCAAGCTGAGAACGCGATGCTGTTGGAGAAGCAGGGCGAACTGGAGCGTCAGTTATCGATCTTTCAGGAGCACTGGAAGGAGCGGAAGCAAGCGTATCAAGAGCAACTCCGCCGATACGCAACGCAGCTGGAAGATCATGCTTCGAAGCACAAAAGTGATGCTACGACGATCGGCAACTTACGACAGGAGTACGAATCCCTAGAAACCCGCCTTGTAGAATCCGAAGTGATGACAAGCGAGCTGAAAGCAGAGGTGACTGAGGAAGCACGCAGTGCTCAGAAGCAAGTGGAAGCTCTGCGTAGATACTTGGAGAAAGCGCTGCACGACTCCAGCAGCGCCGATGACGCTGCATTGGACACACCTGTCGATACTGGACGATCTCGGGAGGTGCCCGAGCTTCAAGTCATTCAAGCTGCAATATCTGCGTTACGAAATGAAGCTCTGAACATCGTACACGAGTTCCAGCGGGCACGGCATTTAGTGCGACAGCAAGCAAGCAAGCTGACGCTAGCAGTCGAGCGTGCCACGGAGTTGGAGCACTTACGAGAGGAAGACCGCGCAACAATGAACGAGCTGCGTGAACAGCGAAAGCTGGCCGAGCAGTCCCGCGAGATTATCAGCGAGGAGAAGATGGAGCTTTTGAAGTGGAGTGAGCAGACCTGTGAGAAGAGTGAAGCGCTGGAGGCAGAGCTCAAGAAGTGCGACCAGCTTGTGCTTCGCCTACGAAAGCGGCTGCACCAGGCGCTGGAGATGGAGGAGACTTGGGATCAACCGGAATCGGTTAGTGGCGAGCCACTTGCGCGGTCATTTTCTAGTCTTGAAAAGGAGATTGACTCGCTGGTGTCGGCACGGGATCGATGGCGAATGGATAGTGAAAATCAGTCTGGTGATGTGAGAGAGTTGCAAGCCGAAGCGCAGTCGCTGAAAAAGGAACTCGCTGCCAAAACGGACGAGTTCAAGCAAAGTCTGGAGGAGATGGGGCGTGTCCACGACAAGAACGCGCAAGAGCAGAAACTTCGCTACGAACAGTGCATCGCCGATGTGGAGAGTGAGCGAACAGCTCTTGAGACCAAGTTACGTGAAGAATCCGCCCGACTTGCAGAGGAGGAAGAGAAGAATGCGAAACTGCATCAAGTGGTGGACGGCTTTGAGCAGGATCTGCCTGTGTTCGCCACGATTCTGCATCTGTTCGTTCTCGTCGTGCAGCCGCTGATTCTCCAAGTCAGTGATTTACTAGCTCAGAGACGATTCCTTTTGCGCGAAAACGCCGAGTTCGCCCAAGCTCAGGAGCAGATCGAGTGTATCGGCCAAGTTCTCAAGGAAATGATCCCTGGCGTAGCGTCGAACGAGGAGAGGGCGAAGGAGCGGAAGCGACGGCGTGTTTTCCGGCGAGTTGTGATTGCAGTGTTCGCCATGAATCGGTTCCAGCATTTCTCCACGAAAGGCCTCGACGCTAGAGACCAGAGCGCGTATGGACTGTGCGCTCCGCTCAAAGCGACGAGGTCGAGAAAGAGAGCCTGTGCGCTGTCAGTCCAGCCTGCGGTTATCAAAGTGCTACCTCCGCAAGAGACCTTGTCGAGGCTAGCACTTCGTCCGCTGCTGGAGCGTTTGAAGAAGATGGAGATTACGGAAAAGGTCGCCGAAGTGATGGAGGCAAGCTCCGCACCACCCTCTTCTCTAGGCAACTTGATTCTGAAGGTGGTAATGGCCATCAACCCAGCCTCAAAGGAGCTCCTGGTGGCCAATACCAATGGCTCTTTCCACTGCCAGGCGTTACTTGAGCGTCGACGGCGATCAAGCAAGAAGAGAGTAGACCAGCAGCACGATGTGATGGCCGGATACGAAAGTACGCCGACGTCAGAGGAGGAGATTCCGACTGTGGCGTTGATTCGCAAACGGATTCTGGCCCTGGGCAAGCGAGTGGAGGATCTGCACTATCAGCGCAACTCGCTGCAGAAAGAGAACTACGAGTTTCAGTTCCAACTTGATCAGCAAGCCACGAGTTTGAAAGACATGGAGAGTTTACTGAAGAAGACAGAGGAGCTGCAGGATGAGGTCACCGCCTTACGTAGTCAAGGCGACCAGGAGCTCCAGAAGACCCAAGAGGAACGACAAGTGAAAGAGCAGGAGATGCAGTCGAAGGAAGACGAGCTTGTCGAAGCACAGTCCAAGATTGAGAGTCTTGAGGCCGAGGTTGCTGGTGCTGAGACGCGAATCGAACGAATCAAGTCGGAAAAAGGATTGCTACAGCGTGAACTTGACCAGCTGAAGAGCGTGTCTGTCGAAGAAGAGGAGAAAGCGGACAAGTCCAAAGCAGCGTCGCGTCGACAGGAAGAAGAGGTTCGAAGCCTGAAACAGGCGGTCAAGAAAGCGCACGAACTGTACCAAAAGGTGAGCTGGCAACTGGAGCAGGAGGTGCAGGAGAAATCGACCCTGCAGACCGTGGTAACCTACTTGCGGCGTCAGCAGGAGAAAGCGGAGAGGGAGCTTCGGGAAGAGAAACTGCGTGAACTGGAGAAGAGTTTCAACGATGACAAAGAGAGCGACGCCGATGGGGATGACTCAGACGACGATGCTGCTGGATATTGCAAGGCAGAGGTGAATACACCACGCCCGTCAAAAGAAGTGAAGAGGAAGTCTTCTGCGCTATCCAGGACGACAAAGAAGAACTCCTTCGTACCGATCCTTGCAATTCACGATCACAGCCACCTGGTTGAACCCCCAACAGGCCAATCTCGGCGACGGAAGTGCGAGAACAGCATGGGGAATGTCATGAACCGAAGTGAATGCTCGAGTCCATCGAACTCAGTCTCGCCCCTACATCCTCACGCGCGTACGAACAGCTCTCGACGTTCAGCGGAGGTTGAGAACTTTTTAACCGAGTGGCAACAGTTTGACGTGTCACGAGCTCTTAGTGACGCCCCACCGAGGGGCCGAGAGGTTCGTTTTCAAAGTGATACAAGTGACTTGAGCAATTCCTCGCCTGCGAAGACTTCGTCATCGCCCAAGAATTCGTCGTGGGACGCGGCAATCCGAGAGCAGACGCCAAAGAGCCGACGGAGAGTCGAGATCGACAAGGTCAACGCTGCTGTGCACGACTACATGGACCGCATCGACGACAAGCTGAGTAAAATGTATGGCATCCCGCCGTCGTCTGCGATTCATCGTCCTGTAAGAAGTTACAGCACCGAACGCAGGTTGGTTGAAGACGCCAAGCAACAACAAAGCAAGCTTCCAAGGCGCGAAAGCGAATGGGAAGCTTCGTCTAGCAGCAGCAGTCTCAAGGCCGACGAAATCCGTGTCCAGCAGTACCACTCGGACTTGGAGACCTATGATGATTAACTGCAAGCTGATACATGGAGTTCATTATGAATCACGAAATTAGGGATCATCAACAACGACAGTAGACCAAGACAACATCGAATTTAAGGCTCGTTTTGCAGTGTTGCCTTACCATGTTGTTAGTCCATGTTGTTAGTTACGGGTACACTGCTACGGGTACACTGCTCTTGAACGTTGACGGTGTGAGCCACAAGTTTGAGCAGCTTCAACTGGCCCGACGACAAGTTGAAGGCAAGTGTTGGCAACAGTCGAAGATCTGGAAGAAGCGCTAGTTGGAAATCTCCTTTGTTATCAATAATTATTAGGCAGGCCGTGGCCGAGCGCGACGAGGTGCGAGCTCCGACCTCCTGGTCCTCCTCTTCTCCAAGCACGAAGTAAAAAACACACGCAGAGCGGCAGGAAGCGTTGCACGCCTAGCTCTCTTCAGGCCGAGGCTGGGTCGTGGTCTCCTCCACCGCGGGCTTCTGGCCGCCATGTGCGCTGCAATCACAATTGCACTTGCAGTCGGCTGGCCGGGGCTGCGACTCTGCGGCGGCCTTGGTCTCGGTGGTGGCTTCCGCCTCCTTCTTGTCCTCGGCCTCTGTCTCCTTTCCCTCCTCGTCCTTCTTCTCCTCTTCTTTCTCTCCTTCCGTGCCGTTTAGATGCAAGATCTCGGCCAGCGACGGCAGATTCTTGTTGGACGAGTCCTGGCTGGCCTCGGCCTCCTCAGCTGCGCCCTCGGCCGTAGCGTCCACTTCCATGGGCTCGGCTTCTGTTCCTTCCGGCTTGTCCTGAATATGGGTAGCCTGCTGTGCCAGGATGTTCAGTAGCTGGTCATTGGTGGCGCCGGCCGCGGCAGCTGCAGCAGCATCCGAGCCTGGCTTGAGCTGCAGGTCCGCCACTCCATAGGGCGAGACAATGGTGTTGGGCTCGCCCTTCAAGCTGGCCTTGGTGTCCACTGGCGTAGGGTTGGCTCCTGTGGCTGCACCAGCAGTGGCCGCATCGGCCGACGCAATAGGGTTGACGGTACTAGTGTCAGTGCTCTTCTTCTGGTTCCGCAGGCCGCGTTGGCGGCGGTGGATCTTCTGGCGGTACTTCTGCGCGTGCGTCATGGTCTGACGCGGCGTCTTGGTGCCGATGAAGTCGGCCACCTTCTTCCAGGGGCCGGCCGGGAACTTCTCGAGCGCCGCGAGGAAGCGGTCGTGCTCCTCCTTGGTCCACATCTGGATCTTGCTCTTGGCCGACATGACTACGGCGCCCGCCTTGGCCTCCGTGGGACGCAGACGGATCACCTTCTCCTGGGGGCCGCCCGAAGCGTCCGGCGCCTGCTCGAAGAGCTGGTTGTACACGCTGCGCGAAATGGTCATGGCCGAGGGGAGCGGATGCTAAAGTGATCGGTGGTGGATGAAGGGCGACACGACGCGGACGGCGGGTTGCTAGGGTTACACACGCACGTGTACCCATTCTGCTCGCGAGGCGCGCGCTCATTGGCGAAAAAGCCACGTGGCTTCACACTGGATCTCTGGTGGGTACATCGCAGCTGACTTGCAGTTTGTATGTTGGTCCGACGCGGCTTCTGACAACAGCGAAACCTCCTTTTGGCACGACATTGCGATTGGCTGTAATGGCTCTGGAAGGGTTTCTACGGGACAAAACTCGTCAATCCGGAGCTCTTTGAACTGGGTTTCCTGGCGCTTGGTGGCGATGGAGAGTCTCCATTGGAGACCGATCGTGGTCGCTGCGTCTGATGGCGAAGGACTGCTCGGCGCCGCGTAAGGATTGCGTGGGCTGGCAGCACCTGACGCGGCGGAGACCGAGTTCGTCCCAGCGCCGCCGACGTTGAAGCCGCTTTACAGAAGGTGCTGGCTGCGACCAGCTATCGCTGCGATATTATGAGTGTGGCAGCAGCAATTCGCCGGCGTCCACATCGGTGTATCCATATGCTGCCGCTGGGCGAGTGGATAGGCTTTGGAGCGGCAGCACCAGCGCCCAGCGACGGCAACAAGTTGAACTTGCCCACGAACGCCAGGAACATGACGAGGATGTTGCTGCTACGACCACGATGACCACGGCGCGACGACGAATGGCAGACTGCCGGCCGGCAGCGTTGCATGGCGAAGGGGGATTTTCTGGGCGCGCACGGTCAGGTGCCGCAGTGAGACACCTTCTCTGGTCGAGCGCGACTACCGCTGCGCCGGCGGCGCCGCCGCCTGTGATGCACGAGGCTCGACGCTGCTGTCCGCCTGCGTCAAGCGCAGCAAAGCAGTCCGATCCTGCTTGTTGACGCTGCTGCTGGCGCTCGCTTGCTGTCCGTTGCTACTTGCTCCCCGCGGCGGCGTGAAAATGGCTGTGCTCGACACTACTCCGAATAGCTACAGCCCATCGGCCTCCATTTCCGCTGGCGGGTCTTCGTCCGCTCTGCGCGCGCGGCCGATTCCCTCGCCGTTGTTCAATTTCAATCGCACACCAGCGACGCTCGTCGCATCGGCGAGAGTGGGCGGAGCTTGGCTTCGCGTGCTGGTCCGCTGCCGCCGCCTGCCCCACCGCGCAGCAGCCAAGCTGGATTGTCGGCTTGCTTCTCCGTCACTGTCGCCGCCACCGGACGGACGGAGACGCTCGCTCGCGCCAAGGGCGGAACTCGTCCCATGGAGCTCTTCGGTAGCTCTTCTCTTTCGCACACACGCCAGCGCTGGACCGCCAGCTGTTTGTATTTTCAAAATACACAACAAACATGCAGCAATATACAGCAACCAATAAGCCACTTCAACTTGCCTCGCTGGCAGCGCTCGAGCCGCACACCAGCAAGCCGTTGCCCTACAACTTTCCATCACCGCACACAGAGTTGGAAATGCTCTTGCTCCGAAGCAGACACGGCGCGCAAGGCCCCACCACAAGTTTCCCAACAACGAAGCGTTACTCGCTCCTCGCTGCTATCCAGCGCAACATCACTCACTCTCCAGGTTGCAGGATTACCAGCCTGTATCCAATGACTTGGACGGCCGTCAGTGTGAGTATTAGGAATCAAGAACGCACCAGCAGCGAGCACTCGCACTTGCGATTTCTTGGCACGGACGACTGCCGAAGCTCCAAGTTATTGATTTTGCCTGCTATCCAGCAGAAAATGTTCGGTAAGTTTTGCACCCACACGGGCGATGGCTGTCTTTTCAGTGGTGAACTGCCTTGGCACCCAAAATCAAGCTGTCGTAGCGGCAGCTCCAACGCGCTTTACAGTTCGCCTTGCCTGCTAACTCAGCATTTGCCTGGGGAAAAAGCACACAACGTTGCCTTTTGGACAAGTTGCCTTTTTTGGACCGGCTCGTCGCCGTGTCAACCCATCGCCGCATGGCTATAGCGCTCCCTCATGGCTCCGCTCGGCGCCAGTGCTCCGTTGGCCCCGGAAGCACTCGAGGGCAGCCAGCCCCCACTGCCTGCAGCAGCGCGCCAGTGGCGGCTTGCATTGTTGCCGGTGCGGCGCGCGCCAAGACGCAGAGAGCGCCGAACGCAACGCCGGCTTCGCGACGACCGACGAAATATGCTTCCGAGCATAGCCGGAGCAGCAATGAATCCACGTTGTACTGTGCAGCATCTCTTTTTGCGGCTATCTGATCGGTATCATATGGCATAGGTTATAGTGTCTCGACGGTAAACCTCAGGGTTCGAAGAAGCTTACAATGGCCGGGTTGAGAAATGTAGTTTCGCAGGGTATGCTTCTAGTGTGTCAGCATCTCTCAAGGCGGCTATCTGATCTGTATCATATGGCATAGGTTATGGTATCTCAGAGGTCAAAGTCAAACCTCGAAGAACCTTGAAATAGCCGAGCTGAGAAATGTAGTTTCGCAGGGTATGCTTCTAGCGCGTCCGCAGCCACGTCGTATCCACCAGCAAGCGCATCTCGCGCGCGAGTGATCCATCAAGCGCTCACGCTAAGTGCGATCGGTTCCTCGCTCTTCGTTTGTCGCGGGCCTGGACTGGCTCGGCTGAGCCCAAAGCCAATTCTTCCTTTCCCTCTCCTCTCTGCAGCCAGTGCATGCATCGGCGCCAGGCGTGCACGTGCTAAGAGACCCAGGGGAGAGAGACAAGAACGATGACGATCTCGGCCAATGTGCGCAAGGAGCTGTTCGAGATGACCAACAGCGAGGGCAAGCTCATCCGCATCAAGCCCACGGAGGCCAAGGCCGGCACGACCGTCTACTCGTCCAAGCAGAGCCAGCCGCTCAAGATGTGGACCCAGGAGGAGCACGAGAAGTTCCTGGAGGCCATGGAGAAGTACCCAGCCGGCCCCTGGAAGGTCATCGCCTCCTTCATCGGCACCAAAACGACCCGCCAGACCATGACCCACGCCCAGAAGTACCGCCAGAAGATCAGCCGCTGGCGCCGCGGCCTGCGCCACAAGGGCCGCAAGCAGGCGGGCGACGACGGCTCGCAGCATAGTGAACACGAGTACTCGGCCAAGGAGAACCTCTTCAAGGCCATCGAGTACGTCTCGGGCGACGAGATGGTGGCCGGCCGCGCGTTCGGCGCCACCCAAGCCGTGGTCAGCCCCACGCGCTCCCTCACGGGCGTGCCGGGCCACGAGGCCCCCCGTAGCGAGCTATTCCGGCTGGCCGAGCTGGCATCCTACGAGGTCATGAAGCAGGAGCCCGTGGCTGTGCCCACGCTGCCCTCTTTGCCGTCGTCTCCCCCCGACGTCGAGATGGCCGACATGTCGAGCCCCGTGACCATCAAGCAGTGCCCCGAGGAGGTCGTGGCCCGCGCCTCCGTCGAGTTCAGCGAGAAGCTCCGTAAGATGGAGTGGGGCAACAACCAGGCCGGCTTCCGCCCCAGCCCCGAGTGGTGCATGCAGAGGACCGAGGTGCGGCTTAGTCCGCTCCGTGCCTCCCCTGACGGCAGCCCCTTCCCGGCCCGTAAGTTCGGCGGCGTGCTCAGCGCCATCACGGAGATGAGCTACCAGAACGCGCAGAACCGCCTGCCGCTCCCCCGGCCTTCGACGCCCATGCACGGCATGCTTTCCCCCATGCGTGTCGCTGGCGCCGAGGAGCGGAAGATGCAGCAGCAGCAGCAGCAGTACGGCGCCTTCCGTTTGCCGCCTCTCAACGTCGGAAGCGGCCAAGCTCCCAACGTCTACTCGATCCCCCCGCTGCGATCCAAGATCGACCCGAGCGTATTGAATGGCCGGGCCTACTACACGTCCACGAACTAAGTTTTACAGTTTGTGGAGGTATTGGTGTGCTCCGACTGGACTGGATGGAGAACGAGGGAAGAGAGAGTTGCAAGTGAAGTGAGTGAAGGATGGGCGGTGGGGGTGAAGAAGCAGGCGGACTGTGGCCGAGTCGGACGTGTCGGGTGGTGTTTGCTGGTGCATTAAGCAAGAGAAGACGACACGGACGACGAGGTCACTCATCCGCGAACGATGGACAAAAATGCGAGAAAAAGAAACAAGACGAAGACGGAGACTGCAGCGGTCTGGGCCGACAGGTGGGGGCGACGAGTGATCGCAGCTCGAAGCCGCCCGCTCTGCTCGGGCGACACTTCTACTCCAAGGGGGTTGTATATGATGGAGCTGAAGCGTGACGCGGTGTGCGATGGAGAGAGCGGGCGGGTGCAGAGTTTCGTGTCACGTCAAGTGGTGTGAAGTGCGAGCGAGGCTAGTTGTGGTAAGCAGCTGGGCCGAGCGAGCATCGGGAAGAATCGGCCGCAGGCAAGTGGAACTTGCGGCCGATTGGCGTCGTCGATGGACAAGTGTGCAAACTTTTGATTGTGGTTTTTCTTTAGAATTTTTGGACAAAATAGGAAGGAACTATTTAGCAAACTGGCGCGGGGCGACTCGCGCTGGTTTCCGCCTTGGCGGAGCCAAGACAACAACAAACAGTATGGAAAACAAAATAAAAAACGCATTGTAATCAAGGACGCGGCAGATCTCCACTCGGCGGTTTATGCTATCTTTCTTGACAAGCTGCAGTTGAATTTTAGTCGTTCGTCTGCAGTCTGGAGCTCCGCCGGTTCATGAAAATGGCCAAAAGGAAGATTGGCCTTCTTTGCTTGACAGTATTCGTCACGATGACACCGCGAACCCTGGCGCGTGGATCGAAGGTAAACAGATGAACCAGAATCGATCAGTACCTTCACTGAAAGCACCAAAACTACGCAACAGGTCTTCTTTTAGGAAATTTGATGGCATGAAGTGCTTTTGCCATGGATAGATTGAGGACGCAGATCTGTTAGTTTGTCCTTCGGAAGAACTTTGACTGGCCAAGGGGGAAAACTTCCCTAAAGTGGAACATTGGGTGGGGCTAGTATGAAACAAGCTGGGGAGTGTATGGTTAATACGATCGGCAAAGCCGAGATAGGTATGCCTAAGTCACATGCGACTGTGCATGATACTTGAAGTATTCATAGTGATCCTATGCTACGGATCAGCTCAGGAAGCTCATAATGGTTCCGACTCAAAGATGAGGCCAACACCAACTATAATGCGCTACTAACTGGCAAACTTGAAAGCCTTACGATTGCATCGATGTCTCCTTCAACATATATCTTCGATCTGAAAAATAAAAAAATAATATGCTTATCTGCCGTACTGCTTTTCAAACTGTCGCGACGAAGTCTATGGTAGCCACAGTAACTATCTCCTTGACCAACGTCGACTAGTTGCGTGAATCTGTCATCAAACCGCAGCCAAGTGGCAAGAGGTTTGAAGCATGTGTGCGTTTCCCGCCGAGGGCACGAACTCGTGATCATCATCAAGCCCGCGATGTGTACAACGAAAAAGCGGCTGCGAAGCCGCTGTGTGTGGCTTTCACTCTTTAGACACTGGCGCTGGTGCACTGCACTGCACCAGTCGAACCTCGAGTGGATCACAGCCTCATCGTCGAGTGCTACGTCATGCGTTTCTGAGTGGCAATACAGAAATCTAGCAAGCATCATTACGGCTGTCGATGTACCAACGCTAATGCAACGGGTAACCTTACATTTTATTTCAGCGGCTAGCCGTCTGCGAGCAGGGTGCGGTGAGAGGTAGCAGCTCAGTAGACGCGAGCACCATTCTCTGCTAGTCCTGACCACTTCGAATGGATTGAACACTCTTCTCCCAAGCATATACTCCAGGCTGCTTTAGGCCACGGAGGAGATGCTAGGACCGTAAAGTTTTTGACTGACATTGCAGTGACCAAACTGCTGCCGAAACCAGCCTCGACATCGGTGCTTGATGTGCATCAACTATTTGGCAGCCTGCTGAACGGCATGGTTTTGTTTGCAAGATTTCGAACGATCATCGTTGCTTGAGAACCACGATCTGGTTGCAGCTATTGAAATCAATTGGGAGGAGCCGCGATGCTAGTGAGGAAGTACCGCAATCGGACGCGTCTACGAAGGCAAGCCGCGATCTCAATGAACGAGTGTTGAGTTGATGTTTACGATAAGCGAAATGCGATCACATGTTCATTTGTTTCTACTTGGTGTCGTTCATATGCATGATTTTGCCTGAAAGACACTTGCTTGCGTTCCATGTTATATGACTGCAGGACAGCCAAATAGTGCGCACAGCTCTGTGGACCAGACGCAGCACTACAGTCTTCTTCTGCCGCCATGTACCCCTCGAACGATCGCCAGGGTTTCTCGGTGGTCGCCAGGGAGAGCGTCGGCTTGCACCCGACCAGTGAGGAGCTCAACGGCTACATTGCACTTTCCTCTCATCGAACAGTTCACTTCACACCAGTTAGTCAGGCTCGGACACCACACAACTGCAGCTCAAGCAACCAAGCGGCCTTCCCGCAGTGCTCTCCATCCGTCTGCTGCTCGAAAAGCTTTGGTGCCGAGCCCTTTTCGCTTGACCTGGCGAGCTGCCGTTTGATACAGCACCTTCACCCTCGTGCCTTGATCACGCTGAGGTTGCTTTGATGCCATTGCTCACTTTTATCGAACGAGGAGGATGAGGAAAGTGATTACATTGAATGATCACGCCGCCAAGATGGCATGGCTCGTCCAAGCTTCGCCCGGGTCAAGTTCTGTCGCGCTTGATCCTCACTTTTGAAAACGCGTCAAGCCCCACAAGCCAAGCCTCCACCTTTGTCCTTTAGCACCTCGATCCATGGCCGATTCCAAGAAGACGGTTCTCATCACGGGCAGCACGCGCAGCATCGGCCTCGCCCTGGCGAAGCACTACACCAAGAACGGCTGGAACGTCATCGGCACGACTCGCGCGAACAGCAACACCGACCAGGTACAAGTTCTGCTTCTGCATTGAGGTATATGTCCGTACTAACGGTTGGCACCTCACCAGCTCATGGCGCTCTCGCCCTTCAAGACGGTCATGATGGACACGGCTAACGAAGACTCGATCCTCGAGGCAGCCCGTCAGCTCGAAGGTGTGGCTATCGACCTGCTCATCAACAACGCCGGAATTTACATGGCCGATGAGCTCAAGACGGTTTCCAAGGACGCGTGCATGCGCCAGTACGAGGTGAACGCCGTCGGGCCGTTCCTCGTAACCCGCGCGCTGCTGCCCAACCTGGAGCTAGCAGCCAAGAACCGCGGCACCGCCACAGTGGCGCAGGTCTCGTCCTTCCTGGGCAGTATCGGGTGCAACACGACCGAGACGGAGCAGTTCTTCGGTCATTCGTACGCCTACGCCATGTCCAAGGCGGCGCTCAACATGGTTACTCGCTCGCTGTCCATCGGATTGCGCGACAATAACATCGTGTTCGTGACGCTCAACCCCGGGTACGTCGACACGGACATGAACGACCACCAAGGCTACCTCAAGCCCTCGGAGTCGGCCGAGTCGATGGCAACCATCGTGGGCAACTTGACCATGGAGGACACGGGCAAGTTCTACAACGCCGACAAGCAGTTCGGCAGCTTCGAGCTGCCGTGGTAAAGGGGCGAAGTACTTGACCGCGACGTTGACGGCCCGGGTGATGAAGCTGCAAAGGCACAGGCTCCTGTCGTTCCGGAATGATCAGTTGTCCAGCCCAGTATATGTGAAGCAGCTCGATCGACACCTTGCATAACAATGAAAACGTGACGTCACTTGAAACTTACACGCGGCAGCCAGTGACTGGGATTTTGTGCTCGATCCCGAAACTTCCAAGATCTCACGCACCATTCCAAGAGGTTTGGCTCATACTTTGATACTCGTTGTTTGGGGCTTGCCTTCGTAGATGGTTCAGATTGCGATACCTCTTCATTAGCATTGCGGCTGCTCGGTTCTCATGCAACGATGATCGTTTGAAAGGTTGCAAACAAAACGATGCCTTTTGACCCGGAGCACTTTGTCCTGCCAGCGCTTCGTCGATTCTTCGAGTTGAACGGACAAATGGACAAATGGACATGCCCGACAAGTTTCGCGTTCCTAGCGGAGATGACCAGTTGCCTGATCATAAGTGGAGACTTTTCCTGGGTAGTAAAGTACGAAACATATGTGCTCGAGGCGATTTTTCCCTGCAATTGAAGGAGTTGGAGCGTCTGAAGTTTTGCCACGACTCCACTTTGTGCGATCGCGACTGGCGCTGATTCCTGCGTTCAAGGTGTTTTGACAGTAGTTTGACCACTGCGATGTCGATATAAATTTCACGGTCCCAGCATCTCCTCCGTGGCCTGAACCAGCGTGGAATATGTGCTTGGGAGAAACTGTTCAATGCATTCGAACGGGTCAACTTGGTGCTGGCCGAGATCATCAAGAACTGGATGAGTTGGGGTTCGTGTGGAATCATTATGATGGGGAGTGGAGCAATCGCATTTTACCGACGCTCAACGTTTTCATCGAGTGAAAGGCCACTGCAAGGTACTGTACAGCTTCACGGTACCGTCCAACGAAACCTGGCCAAAGCAATCGTGGGGTCTTAAGCTTGGGTCTGTTGTCAATGTTATTCGCAATGCGGATGCGTATTCTGCGCAAGTTACTCGTGACAAACCCCAGCTCGAGGCCTGGGGCTTTGTGTGGGACGTTCCGAGTCGGAGTGGAGTGAGCGTATTTTGCCAGCGTGGCAAGTGTTTTACGAAGAGCATGGCCATGCTCGTGTCCCGAAATTGTTTGTGGTGCCATACGAAGCACCTTGGCCGATAGAAGGAGGCGATCAAGATTGGGCTGAGGATCCTGGCTTCTAAGTGGACCGAGCGCGTTGAGCCTTTGCTGGCCACTTTCGAGTAGCTTCACGGGAATCGCAACGTCTCACACGAGTTTTGTGTTTCCGTCAAGTGCTCCTTGACTTGAGAAGGACTGGAGTATTCCGCTGGGGAGGCTTCGAATGAAATGATCTTGCCAGACTGGAAGTCGCTTCTATTGAGCTGCTGTCACGCACCGCAGTATACGACAAACCGCTGCCACAACACGGTTGGTTAGCTTTCGTTAGGGATAATACCTACAGCTGTAAACGAAACATACTTGCAAGAGTTATGGCGATGTTAAGGCATGCCTCGTCGCTGATGGGAAGATGGAGACGATTGAGATCGGGCTACCTCCTTCCTCTGTGATCATTGAATGGTGCGGTTCGACACCTACACTACCTGTCGACTTGTTTCGAGACCAAGTCGAGAGGTAACGCGGCCCGATGGATTTGTATCTGTATCTGCTCATGAAAGGAACACGCCATACCCTATCACTCTCTTGTTTTTTTTTAAGCTTTTGTGCCATTGCCAGTGCTTACGTGTAGGTGAACCACCAACTTTCCTAACTTACTAACCATGTATGCTGTGTTTTTGACTCACTTAGAAG